>APFE030517076.1:0-12633 GCA_000404065.3 Pinus taeda | reverse complement strand
GAAGAGTGTGAAATCCAACTCAAACTGTGAAGCAAGTGCCTCACCTTCAGATCCTTCCCCAGATCCCTTCTTGGACTTCTTCTTTGGGCAATTAGCAGCATAATGGCCCAACTCATGACAATGAAAGCATCTCACCTTTGACTTGTCAACCTTCTTCCCATCATTGGAAGAACTGGATTTGGAAAGAGAAACCTTCCCCTTCCCCTTCTTCGCCTTACTCGCTAAGGCACAGTTCTCCTCATCATGCATAGATGAAGAACTGTCTTTGGTGAACTGTCTAATCTCCTCCTACACAAGATCCGACCAAAGTCTCTCCCATCCTGGCAATTTCTCCCTTCCATTCACCGAGTCCTGGTAGCTATGCCAACTCTTAGGAAGGCCAAGGAGAGCTAGACTCACCATATCCTCATCATCAACAGTCACCCCCACACTTCCCAGCGCATCCCAGCATTGGGTGAACTTCGTGAGATACTGGGGCATACTGTCTCCATTCTCACACTTAGATGTTTTTGAGTTTATCCTTGAGCACCATTCCACCAGCTCAAAAAACTCAACTTCTTCCGATGTAAAATTCGTGAGAACGAAGTATTTCTTGTACAGAGATCGACTGTATGGGCATTCACCGGATATCTCACCTTCCAAAAGAAGGATGAATCCAGAGGCTACCTAGCCCGATTACAGACTCTGCCTGAAGAAATAAAATGTAAACACTTTCTGAAAAATAGATCTGATGATCAATCCTCGCTTTGATATCCTGTAGAATTTTTTCTACAAATCAAAGAGCTCCGACACCATGTAGAAATTTTGAATAATATGACTCTTATTCACAGAGATTATCCTAACTATACACTATTTGCGGAATCATGCATAATACATAACCTCCTCTACGTTGATCATCAATTTTGCGGAATTAAGAAACAATCGCATGCGCACATTGAAGTATCAATCACACATATCAACACAGTATATCACGGGGAAAGCATGCAGCTGAAAACCCCCAACTATATTTATATTATATTGATTGAGAACATGTAACAATACATAGTACAATACTCCTTGCAAGTACTCAGTACTATCTCCACCTGTTACACACAAACTAGCTCAGATCTGAATGAATCACTGGCTCAAATCTCCTCCACTGCTTGCCTGCCTCCACTGCGCAATCCTGCATGAGAATACTGATGAATGAATGATCCAAATTCGTATTTCCCTTGGATATACCACGCAATCCTCATTGGCAATACTCAATCCATTGATTGTGCAAATATCATGCACAACTATAGTCACAACTGACAGATGTCTTGCCCTTTCACTTACCTCTAACACTTGTCTCCACTGAACTGTCCATGCACTGAGTTAACTGATGTATTCTTTAGTTGATTTATGAGTTAATAATTAGTGAATTAATTAATAATTAATTCACACCACTTATCACTAGTGTATTTTTCAGTTAGACTAAATACAACTAGTTCAACTAAGTCAAACTGAACACAACTCCATCAACTCCTCAATCAACTCCACCAAACTCAATCACTCGAGTTATAACTGAAGTCTATCATGCAATAGCTCAACTAACCCATTAGAAAAGTGTATTTCCTTCTGGTAGTTGCATGTGCCACATCTGTAGCTTGAATTGAAGTGCTGCAAGAGGATAAGATAATGTTTATAGTCCAAATATTATTAAGGGCTAATAATATTCGACTGTTCTATTTTTGACTGGCAGTCTAAAAATAGACTCCGTCCATATGTCTAAAAATAGAGGTCCATCTATTTTTACCAACACGACCAATCATCCATAAATAACATCCTGCAACTCATATACCATGATCCATATGTCTAAAAATGAACTTTGCGCCAAAAATAGCCTGCGGGCCCACTTAGTGAAGACGAATTCTTTTCACTAAGCTCCATCATCTTGTTGCATTTTCAACACTCCCTCTCAACAAGATATGGATTATCTGCAACCCCTATCCTGCCTCTGTGGTATTCGAATTTGCTCTTGGTGAGCGCCTTTGTCAAGATATCAGCATCCTGATCCTCCGTGGGAATATATGAAAGTAACATGATTCTCCGCTGCACACAATCTCTGATATGATGGTACGTGATGTCGATGTGTCTGTCCGTTGGGCTCCATGCCCAATCTGCATTCGTGAAGCCACATAGCTTTACCTCATTCTCATGTCTATACCACAATCCATATCCCGATGTGCCTCTGTCTGTCTGCGTGTACCAAGCACGAGGTGCTTGTTTCAACCCATACAACGCTCTCTTGAGCCTGCACACATGCGACTTGCTGCTAAAGATCTCGAAACCTTCGAGCTGCTCTATGTACACCTCCTCCTCAATGACTCTATTGAGGAACACAATCTTCACATCCATCTGATGGATGTGCCACCCCATCTGTGCTGAGAGAGCAAGAATCATCCGTATGGAAGAATACCTTATGACAGGTGCAAAGGTCTCCTCATAATCGATCCCCTCTATTTGTGAGAAGCCTCGGGCAACAAATATTTCCTTGTACTTCTCCACACTTTCGTCAGTTGCCTGTTTCACTTTGTAGATCCATCTCGAACCCACCACTGATTTCCCTTCCGGTCTTGGGACAATCTCCCATGCACTATTTCTGACAATCGAATCTTACTATTCCACCATGGCATCTACCCATGCGGGATCCTCCACAACTTCCTCGAAAGAGGATGGCTCAGTCACGACACATTTGCTCACAAGAGCCATGTATCCAGTGTACCGATTAGGTGACTGTCTCTGTCTGCGCTGTGCTGTAGGTGGTCCTACAACCTTCTCTACATCTTGAGCCAGTCGCTCAGCTTCTGTAGTGCGCTTTCGCCCTATGATGGTTGGCGCTGCATGAGTGGTCTCTTCCACTCCATAAACTTCATCTTGTGGCTGATCCACATCCTAAAGCTCATCCTTAGGAACTAATAGCTCCTCATTTGCATGCAAGTGTGGCTCCCTCTCAAGCAAACACTTCATGGCTTTCTCCTCCTGGAATTTGATATCTCGTCGCACAACAGTCTTGTTACTGTCTGGCAAATACACACAATAGTTGTGGGGTGTATCAGTGTACCCCAAAAATTTCCCAACCTCTGTGGTTGGCTCCAGCTTCTTCCTGGCATCCTTCGTCACATGCATGTAAACAGGAGAACCAAAAATTCTTAAATGGGAAATATTAGGCCTCTTACTAGAATAAGCCTCCTCGGGTGTACTCATGCCAAGTATCTTGTGAGGACAACGGTTCTGCACATATACTGCAGTATTCCATGCCTCCACCCACAAGTGAAGGGGTAGGCCCTGATCATGCAACATCGCCCGTGCAGCACCCACGATTGTTCAGTTCTTCCGCTTTGCAACCCCGTTCTGCTGTGGGTTATGGGGAGCTATGAGCTCTCTTCGAATCCCTTCTGCACTGCAGAAGTCCTTGAACTCGCCAGAGATGAATTCACCACCATTGTCTCTCCTAAGAGCCTTCACCTTCTTCCACGATTCCTTCTTGACCAGTGCTTTGAACTCACAAAACTTTGAGTATGTCTCGCTCTTCTTCTGCATGAAGAAGATCCAACACTTTCGAGAGAAATCATCAACAAAGATCACATAGTACTTGTGCATTGCTTTCGAAGCTACTGAGAAAGGTCCACACATGTCTGTGTGAATTCTCTCAAGGATCATCGTGGCGCGACTATCCTTCTCGTGAAAGGTGGCTTTCATAAATTTTCCCAAAGTACACCCCTTGCACTGATCTGATTGTGCAAGAGTGCCTTTAGGAAGCCCAGTAGAAATCTACTGTAGTATCTTCAAGGCTCCATGGTGAAGGTGGCCCAATCTCCGGTGTCACAGCTCGCCATCATCCCGGCTCACCACTCCTTCTACCTTGCATGCCATTGCTGTGCAACCATCTACATGCAATTGATAAAGGTTCTTGACTCGAACCCCTATCTTCCAGGTTTCTCTAGTTTTCTTACTGCGCAGGAAAGCCTTTCCCTCGTTGAAGACAACATCATATCCCTTGTCTTCTAACATCACCACAGAGATAAGATTCTTCTTCAATCCTGGAACATGCATCACTTCCTTCAATACGAAGGGTTTACCATGAGGATAAAATCCAACATGAGGTTCACCTTTGGGAACCTGATTCATTAGAGAATGCATCCAGGTTGGAAAGAAAAATTGAAAGCAGAATTATGCCAACAAGGAAGACTACAACTCAAAACTATAAAGATGGAAGTAATGTTGCCCCTAGCCTTCCACAATCTATATGGTTGACACCATAAAAATCAAAATAAAAAAGAGAAAAATGACTTTTTTATAGTTGTGATATCAAATACACTAATGGTCATAAGTGTGCTGAGAAGAAATTATTTTACATAGATTATGAAAAGGAGGAAGAAAAGGAACAAGAAACATCAAAATAAGAGGATATATACTAGGAACAAACCCTAGAGAAGGAAGAAATGAATCTGACCATATCTTGTAATGCATTGGCTGAAATTACCACTCCTCAAAATCTCAATATAGGACATATCAAGAAGAAAAAGGTAGCAATGTTGATTGATTTAGGCAGTACCCATAATTTTATTCATTGTAAGATAGCCAAAAAGTTGAATTGATTCTTATATCCAGCACCAAAGTGTCGAGTGATGGTTGCAAATGGAGAAACCGTAAATTTCTCTAGAAAGCCCCATAATATCAAGTTATTGATGGGAGAATATGTCTTGAATAGTCCAATTCTTTTCATTCCAATGGGTGGTGCTGATGTTGTACTAGGATTCCAATGGATACAATCTTTAGATATGATAGATTTTAATTTTCAAGATTTTTTTTTTCTTGGAAGGAAAGGAAGTTTAATTAAGGGGTATGGCAGGGAATCCGGGAAATATAATCAACTCTAACAACATGAAAAATATTCTAAATAAATAACAATGAGGCATAATTTCACAATTATGTTCGCTAGAGGTTCCCACATCGAAATCATCTATTTTTCCAGATCTCCAAAAAGTCTTGGACAATCATTTCAATGTATTTGAGACTTCCAAAGGCCTCCCACCTATTCGTGATCATGATCATGCTATTCATTTGATTCTAGGAAGTGTTCCTCCAAACATTAGGCCTTACAGATATCCCTATGCCGAAAAGGGTGAAATTGAAAGTATGGTTGCAAAAATGCTAGAGGCTAGTATAATTCAACCTAGTCAAAGTTCTTTGTTTGCTCTAGAAGTATTGGTGCACAAGAAGGATGGATCATGGCGCATGTGTCTAGATTATAAGGAGCTCAACAAGCTCACTATTAAAGATAAATTTCCCATTCATGTCATTGATAAATTATTTGATGAATTGCATGGATCAATTTACCTCACCAAGTTGGATCTTCGTTCAGGATATCATCAAATCAAAATGAAGATTGAAGATTTTTCGAAAACAAAATTTAGAACTCATGAGGGTCATTATGAGTTTTTGGTCATGCCTTTTGGCCTTATTAATGCACCTTCTACGTTTCAAGGTTTGATGAATTCCATTTTCAAACCCTTCTTTAGAAAATTTGTGTTAGTATTTTTTGATGATATACTAATCTACAACAAGTCTTGGAAGGATCATGTTCAACATGTTGACAGGGTGCTCAAACTATTGGAGGAGAAACAATTATATGCAAAAATCCCCAAATGTTTCTTTGGAGTACAAGAGCTAGAATATCTGGGTTATATTGTATCTCATGAAGGTGTTAAGGTAGACCCTAAAAAAATTAAAGCCATTAAGGAATGGAAAACCCCCACATCCATAAAGCATCTGCGAGGATTTCTTGGGTTGGTAGGGTATTATCACAAGTTTGTTAAGAATTATGGGAGAATAGCAGCACCTCTAAAAAAATTATTAAAGAAAGATGCATTTTCTTGGACTCTTGAAGCAACAAATGCCTTTGAACATATTAAAGAGGCAATGTGCCAGGAACTCGTCTCAGCTCTGCCAAACTTCACAAAAAACTTTATTGTGGAATGTGATGCCTCAAGAAATGGAATTGGTGTTGTTTTAATGCAAGAAGAAAGACCCATTACTTTTGAAAGTCGTCCAATCTATGGAAATTACTCACACAAAGATATTTATGAGAAGGAAATGTTGGCAATACTACATGCACTTAAGAAATGGTGACCTTACCTAATGGGAAGACTCTTCAAGGTAAAAACGAAGCATGATAGTCTTAAATACTTTTTAGAACAATGATTATCTTCAGAAGAGCAGAAAAAATGGTTCACAAAGATGTTGAGTTACGACTTTGAAATCATCTACAAAAAGGGGAAGCAAAATGTTGTTGCAAATGCACTCTCAAGAAAGGATGAGGATGTGGAAGCATTTCTTTGTTCCATTTCTATTATCCAACCAGATTGGATAAATGAAGTAAGGGATGAATGGAAGAATGATGAAGAAGTGTGGGAACTCATTCAAAAGTTACAACAAGATCCCAGTACATCTGATACATTTAGTTGGAAAAATGATTTGTGATGGTACAAAGAATGCTTATACCTCTGTAAAAAAACTCAAACAAAATATTCTTATGGAATTGCACACCTCTCCCTTAGGTGGGCACTCAGAATTTTTAAAAACTTACCACAGGGTTAATAATATTTTTTTTTGGGATGGCCTTAAATATGATATTCAAAAGTTTGTGGCGGAATGTTTGGTTTTCCAACAAAATAAAGTTGAAACAATTAAGACCCCAGGTCTATTACAACCTTTATCCATTCCAAGATAATGTTGGGAGGAGGTTTCAATGGATTTTATCACACGTTTACCCAAGTATTGACGGTGCTGGATCCACCAACATTTCAAGGGGATCTCCTCGGTAAGAAGTCCCAATTAGACCTTAGACTGTTTAGTGTAGGAGTCCCAGCAACGGGTTGTAAGGTAATGCCTTGACCGAGACGCCGCACAGAGGTAAGTAAGATAACTATGTCAGTAGCAAGGGTGTGAATGATACGGTGAGTCAAGGAATGAGTATGAGAGGTTCCGACACTTCAAAGGGAGAGGAAGGTGAATGTGGGTTCCAAGTCGAAAGGGATCGGTCCCAACTCTGCTAGGAACACACAACACAAAGGACATGCCCAACCTCTGTCATAGTAGTCGACACAGATGCGACAATCCCAACATACAAGGTAAGATAACACGAACAACACTCATGGATTAGTCTGAGACGAGTATGACGATTGATATAACAAGGTTCATAGAAAGGTATGTCTTGTGTCTGGCAGAGTAGTCGACATGGACAGTGAGAACATTAACAACATATGCAACACATTATCAAGAAGATTCATATAATTGCATGTGAATTAGTTCATATACAAGTACGCAATTTAAAAAACATATATCATTAAGGCAACTGGAGCAGTCCAACTACAATAACAACATATGCATGAAAATGTGCTGGCTTTTATTATATAAAGAAGTTTAAGTCACAATCATACAATATACCATGTAAACCTGCTAGCCCTATCAGTAGAACATTACAACCACATTCTCCTACTCCTCTAAAGAGATGTACTAGGTCCATGCAGTGGAGAAGCCAAGGCGCGTTACAATAATGTCCCTGCCTTCTTCAAGATAGTCTTAGTAGAAGCTTGGCTGACCAAAAGCCTATATAATGAGTTATGAGGGACTATTTATAGCAAAGGCTGGGGTGACCCTTGACATTCCCCTTTGTAACAGTTCAACTAACCTCATGACTCTTCACCTACTCTATGACTGTTACATCCAACTGTTGACACTCGACTTACACTTGACATGACTCAATATTAAAATGCACATGTACTCATGTGAGACAACATGGCTTGAGCAAGCCTTGCAAGACATCACTGACACTTGGTCCGCTGTGGTGAGGCCAACTCTTTGACATGCTTATGATGGTGAAGCTGGTGAGCTGATGCCAAGATTGGTCATCCGTGATGGTGTGCATGCACCTCATGGTGACATCTTGCTGAAGTGAACTCTTGCCTCCATTGCAACCAGTGCATTGATTCAACTCCTTTATCCAACTCGTCTGCTAACATGCAAATGGTCTTCTCGGGTATGGTTGAACTGGAAACACATTGATGCATAGTGTCCATGCTGATCTTAAAGTGTGTGTTGGTGGTCATGCGCATCAACTTGCTGGAGTGCATGTTCAGCCCCTGTTGGACTTGCTTCTTTTATTCGCCTCAGTGAGTGTATTGAATGGGTTGGATTGCATGAATGTGCTCAAAAACATGCATGTTGTTGGATCCTTTGCATGCGATCAACAACACTAGTCACCATCTTTTCTATATGTCAGTTGCTAGGATAGATCCTTAACTTGTACTGGTGCAATTTCATCCGTGAGTGCATGCTTCTATTCTTGTTCCTGCTGCAACTCATTGGACTATCTGTGTAGCTTCATGTTCTTCCTGAGTTGCTACTTCAACACATGCAACTCCTCCTTTGTCCCATCTTCTACCTTCGTGTGATCTTCATGTTGCACTATCACTTCATAGCCTGAGTCTCCAAATTTTCTTTCATTATTAGTGGATTTGCTTGATCTTGCAACTTTGCTCTTCCTCTAGGTTGTCAACAACCTTCCTCTTGCATTTGTTGCATTCGTTGCATTCGCTGCGTTCACTGCATTCAGTATGCTGCCTTCAACTGCTGTTCATGATGCTGCTCATTGTGATGCTACTGCTTGATGTTCTTGTCCATGAACAACTTGATGTCTTCGTGAGTAGGTAAGCCCATGGACACTTGATCGACTTCATCCCCAAGCATACTCTAAATGGTGTCTTCGTCTCTGATCTCCTGGAAACCATTGTACCTATACTGCTGAGAGGCAGATGAACACTTGTGATACCTGGAGACATGACAACACTCATAGCAAGCAATCTGTCAGTCGAAAAACGAAAATGAACATGAGAGCTCACTTACAACATACCTGGGTGAATGATCATGAAGGTTGCACAATTTTGGCCGGGAGGTCGGGAGACCATCTACCAAGACTGCAAAAGGCATAGTTCAGGCTACTTGGAGACTTAATGACTATTGGAACTGCACAATGCACAGTCCACTCGGGCAGTTGGCTGTTGAGATTGCACAATGAATAATCCTAGCTGGGAAGGACTGCTGGCCCTAGGGCATATTTGCGCAATTTTTTGGGCCAAGTAGCCTCTGATCTCTAGAAATGCCCAATTTAGTCCAGGAGGCCAGTGCTAGGCCATAATTGCAAATATGGAGAGGAAGGTGATCCTTCCTTCTCTAGATTGTGTAATGTATCCTTGGTGAAGGTAGAGATAGGGCCAAGGTTGTCCCGACTTGCCGACGGGAAACTGAAAGCAAGTAAGTCGATGAAATGCATGGTGACACTAAGTGATAGAAAAGTGACAAACAGTTCATGCAAAACATGAATGGAGGATTGATCAAATAGATCAACATGCATGTGGGTGAGGCCATTCGCCGGTTGGGTGAACGTCAATGCAAAACATTTTCATGCATGCGACAGTAGTGAGATAGCAACGAAAATTGAAACAGAGCTAGGACAAGCTAGAATATATGTAAATGATAACAGACATTTAGAGAAATCAAGAAAACAACACTCACACAAGTGAATACACAAAAAGTGACAGAAACGCAGCACAAGGCACAGAAAGCAAGCTTACCCCAAAACATATGAGCTGAATGTGCCAACTTCTCCTATATGTGATGTGGGATGTCAGAGCTACAAGTTTGATGTGAAGAATAAGCTCTGCAACATTTGATTGATGAGTTTTGATAACATCGAGGTTATGAAGCGCATGCCACAAATCTTGGGGAAGCGACACTTGGAGGGAGGTTTTTGAATTGTTCCTTGCATGTAAACTCCAATAGCTAAACATAGATACCTAAATAAGGGATGTCTTTGCGTGTTGCCTTGGGAGAGACAACCCATGCATGCAAGTATATTTTTCTTAGTTTCAGAGGGAACCGGTCAACTCAACTGTACATGCAAGAGAGTGCTTGACTATTGGAGAAAAATGCACATTCCTAACTATAAGATGGGCTGAATGCCCAATGGGATTGTGCAATTTCTAGGCCCAACAGCTGACTGCTGCCCATATTTGCACAAATCCTGGGCTAAACTGCCTGTTGATGGGAAAAATTGTGCAAAGCCTGCTGGGATGGTTGAATGGCAAGATTGAACAATCCTGGAGCCCAGCAATATGTCAGAGGGAATTGTGAAATTCTTGGAGGGAAGGCTGGTTTCCCTCCAGAATTGCACAAATTTTACTAGGAAGCTACTTAGCCTATAGCTGGACCAAGTTCGGATGAGTAGCTTGTGAAGGGAAAAGATCAGACTGTGATCGACAGGCTGCATTTGAGCAAGAAATGCATTGAAGCTTGAGGACTTGACGAAGCAAGGAATGTTGTTGTGAAGGTTTGTAGGGAGGCTCAAAAATAGGCTAAGGGAAAATTTTGGAGGATGGTTCTAGCCAATACAACACTTGGCGACACAATGGTATAAATCTAGCTCTTTGAATGGACTTTGTTCATGAAAAGAAAGTCTAAAACCTTCGAAAGTATTGTTCAACTCTCAGCTCGTCTTGGCTTAACACTAGCTTGATTGTAAGATGTAGCATCTGCCAGACTCTTGGTTGATTGACACACATTCCAAGCCAAGGAAACACAGTTATTTTGATTGGGGTTGGGGGGTATATAAGTGCACAAGAAGTATAGTCATTAGAGTCTAAGTTTCATCTTTGGTGTTGATCCATTGCCAGGAGGCTTGGACAGTACCCTAACGGAGTCACATAGGAACACAAGCATGGATCTGCTTCCAGCAAGCTTTGTTAGTACCTCGGTGGAGTTATTTGCATCACCTTCGTGTGCAGGAAGCCTTTCTCTTCTTTCACTTGATTCATTTTTCATTTGAATATTTTGACTTTTCATTTCATTTTTTTTTCACTATGCATAGCACTTATTCATTTCAAAGGCGGAAGAGGGATCTTGAATTATTGAGAGAAGAGGAGGTTATTCCAGTAGAGAAGTAGTTTGTTATATATTTGATGTGCCTGTTAAGGTTTTCCCCCTCACTTTACTCTACTTGACTGAGCTAACAAGGGTTAACCCAAAAATAATTAACTAGAGAAGGTGACACTAGTTAGCGCGCAAGTTTTCTGTTTACACCAAGGTTCACTTTGAAGGGTACATATTTTCCTTCAACGTATCATGGGCTAAGAGTAACCGGCTCATCATATAGAGCAAGATGACAAATAACCAAGTAGTGATAACTGTACAAACCCTCTTGTACTTTACCTAGCTCGTTTCATGAGTCACACATGGTTTCATGCAAACTAACCATGAACGAAATAAAAATAAACAAAGCAAAGTGAGAGCAGAAGCAAAAATGAAAGTGAAACAAGTAGACAAACAAGAAAACAAAGCATGTAAGAAAACACGCATGGAAGAAAACAACTGAAAGCCAACACTACTCTTACTCCTACACTAACATTTCATGGGCCTGATCATGTGAAGTGATACTTCCAATGTAGCCACTGGCGCATTGGTAGACCCATGTGGGTGAAGTCTTGGTGTGCGAGTAACCCAGTTGTGAGGGCCAACATACATGAAAGATATGATAGTGAAGACAACCAAACTTTGTGTTTCAAAGTGTCCACAGGACATAAGTGAGTGCATGTGCATGACAAACATTCTGTGGACTTATCATGGTGCTGTGTGACACTATGTGCAACTTTGAAGCAAAAGCACATTCTTGACTGAGACATGCAAGAAAATGAAAGAAACAAAGATAACTTGCGTCGTGCATGAGTGCTTGCAATGTAAGAATCCTCCAATGCATGAGCAATGGGATCATGTAGTTCAAGTGGAGGAATTGTGATTTGTGTGTGATATGGATATTCAATGCATACAGATGAGTGCTGAGGAGCCTTAGGTGATTGAACAATTTCATGATCGGAAGTGAGACTAACCCCAAGAGAGCACGGACCTGACATAACCATCAGCTCAGGCTGAAGTGCCTCGACAGTCTTGGGTGTCTCAACTTCATCATCAGGTAGATCATCATAAACTGGTGGCTTTGAAAGATAAATTGCGAAGATTCATTATCATGATAAAAAATGGAAGCAAATGGATCACGATCGCCACGATTAGAAAAATCAATGAATTCTTTGGCATCCTCATGATCAGATGAATCAAATAGAGGGGTATATGAAAAGTGAACGAACTCATCCTTTGTGTTTCCAGAAAAGACAAATGAAGGATCAAGTGGATCTTTAATGAATAACTTATCCTATCTATTGTCGAATGATGGACTAGCATCCGATGAGTCCTGTGAGTGATCAACAATGGGTGCATCCATAGATGAAGACACACATACAAAATCATGGATGGCGGGTTCACCAAAGAAGCTAGGAAGGAACAGAGGGGGCTCAAATGGAAGGGAGTCATCCTTCACCAAGTGTTGATGTTCAAGCTGCCACTCATACTCTTCATGAATGACAACACATGTTAGTTGTGCAACACCAACTCCGTCAGTGGGTTTCTCCTCGTTCACAACAAGTGAAGAGTCTGGAATGAACGAACACAAGACAAGATCATCTTGAGGAACACCTGGGTGTGAAGACGGAGGTCAAAGAA
>APFE030517072.1:0-15462 GCA_000404065.3 Pinus taeda | reverse complement strand
GTGCTAATATATTTAGGAACAAAGTGGGAGAAGAAATACAAATGAGAACCATGATGTGCAATTCCATGTGCAAGCTGTGAAACCATGGAAATGTCGGTGATAACTATGGAGTTCAGAGTGAACTCCACCTTCCTTCCAGAGTCAGAATGAGTGATTTGATATATTGAGAGAATATTTATGGATAGTGAGGGAACATGAAACACATTTTTGAAGCATACCCGTTCAAGGTCTACAATTGCTTCTCCACACACCTTTGCATGTGTGGCATCTCCCAAGTAAATTGGGGATTTGGTGCTTTCTTTGATGGAAGAAAATTCATATTTTGATGTAGCCATATGGTTTGAGGCACCTAAATCAAGGATCCAGGCTGACATAGTGGATGTGATAGCAATTAAAGGATGACCATCTCGTTCTCTCCCTCTCCCATCTCCCGTTCTATTATCATTATTCTTCTTTGCATTCTTGGGCACAATGAGATTGTGCTGCTGCAATTGCTTAGCCATCTCATCGATTGTTTTCCTCATGCAATTTTCTTTGGGATGAAAACATTTGGAACAGTAGATGCAAAGTGTTATTTGCTTCTTCTTCTTACCCTTAGGCAAATAAGAGCTATCTGAAGATTGTACGGGTCTCTCCTTCTTCGATTCATTAAATTTACCCTTCCCTTTTTGCTTGTCTCTTCCACTACTCTTTGGAGCATCAATAGTCACAAGTTCTTGGTTATTTGAATACTTGATGGTACCCATTTGGACTAACGTAACCTGCTCTTGATTCAATGCTACAATTGAGTCATTCAATGGAGGCATGATACATTTTTCCTGAGTTAATTTAGATGCTTGAAAAGACAATACAAATATGGAATATTCAGGGCCTAATTTCGAAAGATCGAAAGGATGAGTTGATATTCCTCTTTCTTGACTCCACATGCATCAAGTTCAACGAGGAGGGATTTAAACTTGGTGAAGTATTCTTTCAGGTTGCTTAAATGAGTTGGACTGAGGGATATGAATTCATTCTCCAGTTGATGCACTCTCATTTCATCTTGCTTGGCGAATACTCCTTCCAATGTGGTCCAGACTGCATCGGGAGTAGTGGCTCCACTGAAAAGAAAGAGGAGTTCTCTAGAAATTGATAGGCATATCAGCCCAATTGATTCATATAATTTATTGAAATACTTGATCTTCTTCACTGTAGAAGTCGGTTCAGTTTCCGTTCCCATTGTTACCCTATAAAACCCTTTGCTTCGGAGGAGCAGAGTGATCTTTGTCTTCCATTCGAAGTAATTGAAAGGATTTAGAATGAGTTTTGTGGGCTGAGAGAGATGATCCATTACTTCTTGCTACACCTATGGATGATTTATACTTGCAAATAAAACTGTGTACAATCCACTAGATTCGAACTAGCTCTGATACCATGTAGAATTCCTACATAAACTTCGATAGATCTAGAATTCTAGTTAAATTAAACACAAGTAATTTGTTGATATTCAATAGAGGAGAGAAAGAATTTGATCCATAAAATCAATATATCAAATTAATGAAAAATAGTAATACATGAACAACCAAACCTATAATCCCAAAGGGAGGTGGTTATATTGAAATTGCAGAATCTAGAAAACTAGGAAAAAGCTAATAAAAAACTAGAAAAGGCTAAGAAAAGATAAAGGGAGGCCTAAAATAGCAATAATGACTCAAGACAACCTATTTCAACTATCATCCACTAGGAAAGCATGAGCAGGAGCACATTTCCCAAGGAAGGAAACTTTAAAACATGCGAAAATGGACTGGGGGACCAAATCCCTTAATTTAAGGGGGAATCTTCATGTGGGGAGCCAATCCTCAAATAACTCAAGTGGATGAGGTGTGGTTAGGTGTGAATATGAACTTAGATGTGTAAATTTTTTAGGAAAGTGGTTGGACCAACATTTCCATAATATTAGGCCTTTAAAGGCAAGAAACAAGGGAAAGTTGGTCTACCGAGCTAGTTTACCAAAAACCAAGTGTGAACATGATTTTTAGTGCATGTGGCTAAGTCATGGATACTTAGGCTAAAAATAAATGTAGATGTTAAGATTATATTCCAACAGTATCTATTAAAAAAATCAACCATTTTCTTTGACTTAAAGGTGACATCATTGATAGTGATAATCTTATGGGGGCATCGAAACCTAGACATAATGTTACCTTCTAAAAAATAGATAAAGACGATATTTATTGCTTTTCTAGATGGGATAGCCTCAATCCACTTCGTCAAGTAATCAGTGGCTATTAAGATCCATCTATGCTAGCCTGAGGAGCAAGGATGGATTTCACCAATGAAATCGAGGCCTTGTTGCTGAAAAGGAGTTTCAACTTAAATGGGTTCAATGGAAAAGGAAAAATCTTTCTGTTGCCTTCAAATATTTGACACTGGTGGCAAGTGGTGACATTCTTATGCACATCTAAAAATAAGGTAGGCTAGTAAAACAAGCCCTTAGGATTTTGTTGGGTGTGGTTTTCCAATACAAATGGCCTCCATAGTCTCCTTGATGAAATTCCTCCATGACCCTATCAACTTCATATTTCAGTAAACAGTTTAGTAAAATACCTCCATAATCTTTTCAATATACATTTTGATCTAAAATACAAAATTTCATAGCTTTCAGTTTTAAAAATCTAGCTTTTGTCTTGGTTAAACCAGGAGGAGCTCGTAAGTTTTGTAATACAAAGATATTGTCTACATATCATGGTGAAGTAGAAGCGTTTTGATATGCATGGAGTCGCCAACTCTTCTTGTTCATCTAGTGAACCGATGTAATTGATGTCCAGTGCATGACAATTGGACTCAGACATTAGCTTTGCCAATCCCTAACCTTTAATGAGCTTGGTTGGTTTTATTTCAAGGTCGTACTCTAGTATTACAACAATCAATTTCCCTCTTCTTCCACCTACGTCATTATGTATTAAAATATCTTTTACCACAACCTGTGGGACAAATGCTATGATATGATAATGCAAGAAGTATACTCTAAAATATTTTAATGCCTTTGCCAAAGAAAACACTTGTCTGTCCATGATTTTGTACTTAAGAGATGCATCCCTAAGAGCCCTACCGAGAAAATCTATGGGTTGTTCATGGGCTTCACTTTTTTCTGTAATAAAACAACTGAAATAGTATAGCTAGATGCAAAAAATAAAAATGATAAAATCCTCTGTAAAGTCAGGGCTTATCAAAACATGAGTAGTAGTTAAAGGTAACTTCACTAAAGGATTTCTTGGCTTCAATATTCCATTTTATTTCCATGTAATTCTCTAACATATTTGTAATGGATCTTAAGATTTCAACCAAGTTAGGAATAAATCTTCTGAGAAAAATTATCATACCAATGAAGGTTGGACTTCTTTCTTATTTCTGGGAGGGTCAATTTTCAGTATGGCTTCGACTTTGGTAGGATCAATTCTAATACATTGTTTAGAAATTATATGACCTAGAAGTTTTCCCTCCTCTAAACTGAAAATAGTTTTGTTAGGGTTTTAGGAGATACCATATTTTCTTCACTTTTCAAGAACTCTTCTCAAATGGAGAAAGTGTTCTTCATCTAACTTTGAAAACATAATTATATCATCTAGGTAAATCAAAATGAACATGTCAATTTCATCAGCAAAGGCTATGTTCATTGCTCTTTGGAAGGTGCCCCCAACATTCATAAGTCCAAAAGGAATTTTTACATACATAAAAGTTCCCCATGGTGTAGTAAATAGTGTTTTGTGCTGGTCATGAGGATGAGCCAGAACTTGGTTGTATCATCAAAAACCATCCAGCAATGAGATTATGTTGGAGACAACTACCTTTTGTAGGATGTTGTCCATTTTTGAAAGGGGATAGTTATCTTTCATAGAAACCTTGTTAAGATTTCTAAAATCTACTACAAACCATATTTTCACCTTTTTCTTCCTATTAGGTACAATATTTGAGACCCATTTCGAAAATCTAAGGGGTGGAATGATCTTCGCATCGAAACGTTTCTTAACTTACTTTTCTATCAAAGGTAGTAAAAATGGGTTTATTCTTCTAAATTTATGTTTAAAAGGATTTTGATCTTCCCTGATGGAAATGGTGTGCTGAATAATACTTGTATCAAAAGATTTCAAGTCTTCATAGCTCCAGACAAACACATAAGTGAATTATTTAGAAGGCTCAATGTTTTTTTGTTTTTCTTTAGGAGGTAGGGACTTACACAATTTGATAATTTTTGGGTTCTCTTGTAGTTTGTATGTTGCAATCCTCTACATCAGCTCCTACAAGTTCTATTTTAGGCTTCTTGGATACATCATCAAAGTCAAAAATCTCTTCCAATGGAACCAATCCTCTTGGTAACACATTGTCCTTTAATTGGAGAACCTCAAGTTCTTCTTGATTATCATCAATTTCATTTTTCATTTTCATCTATATCATTTTCTATATCAATATTTATATGCTCAAATTCATCTTTCATTTGTAAAAAAATTCTATTTGTTTATCACTATCGAAAACCTGCCAATATCTTACAATATCAGGAACAACTGACTTATGTTTCACTTCCACCAAAATTTCCTATTGGAATGAGAGTGCATTTTACAGGTACTGGTTGAAACAACCAATGCATCAACTAAAATATTTTGGCTTCTATGTATAAAACAAAAAAATCATATTTAGAAAAACATTGCAAAAAAAATTAAATTTCATTTCTATATGCTCTTAGTCTAGTGCGTTTAGCAGCATATTCACCCTTGATTTAATTAATTACTAGCTCAAAATCCTCATGGATAGAAATTATTTTTTCTCCTAATATATTTAAAATTTGTAGTCCTAAGATTAGTGCTTCATATTAAATTATGTTATTAGTGCATTGAAAATTAAGTTTGTAACCATGTGCTTTCGCAATATTTGTGGATGAGTTCACAATGAAAACATCTGCCCCTACTGCATCCTTACTTATACTCCCATCAAAATTCATATTCCAAAGAGCTTCTCCCTCTACATATTTTTCTCAAGTATCCAATTTTATTTCCTTTGTATCACTGTTTTCAGCTTCTAAGTGTGAAATTTCATTTCCTACACATTCATTATTGTACAAAATAAATGAATCCGTGTTTGAATATATTGAATACAGGGGGTAAGTGTTGGGTCTCTCATGACTACTAACAATTTAATTCATTGATGTTTCCCTAGATAATCTTCTTAGCTAACCAAACATTGAATTGTATCATAATTCATGTCTATTTGTAAAGTACCTTGTAATTTTTGCTCCCTAGGATCTAGAGAGTAACATTCCATATTTAGGAGGTATGTTTGCTATCACAATGTCCATTACCAAGCTCTTTGCTGGTATTTGGAATAGAGTAACACATAAATATTTCATTAATTCTAAGCATCTGACTTGACTTGAATAAAATGAATATAAATCTTGTAATTCCTGGTTATGTCTAAACCTAGTTTCTCCGTAATAGCTCTAGGCATTATATTTTGTGAGGCTCCAGAATCAAGCATAACATTGTGTAAAATTTTATCATGAATGCTTAAGCTAATGTAGAGAGAGGTTACACTACCATCGTCAGATTTTCCTCTAACCTCTCGTTGAAACAATAACTCAAGTCAGTCATTAGCCAAATTGATTGTGTTAGTGTCTTCTGCTATCTTCCAGGCTTTTATAACTTGTGATATGTATGAAATTTTATTGATTAATTCTATGAGAGAAATTAATTTTTTTACTTTAGCCAGTTCATTTTCAATGCTAAAAGATGTAGGAGGATTTTATATTTATTTACTAGCTCCATCCTATTTCTTAGAAGTTTTCTTGTGAGAATCATCTTTGGGCTGACCAGTGGAAGGGGTACCATTTTGGGTCATTTTGGGGGGGGGGGAGGTAGTTTCAGGAGTCTTTTTGTGAGGAGTGCCAACATTATTTTTACTCCTCAAGTTATATTGTCTACACACATCCATAATTATATTCCGATATACTTTTTTACAATCTTCATAGTCTAATGGGATGGTTTCTGATTGTGAGAGTAGGAAAATTTCTTGCTCTTCCTTAGTGATGAAAATGTGGTCATGTTTGGCTTCCTCAAACAAATTTATTTGACTTTCCTCAGGATATTCAAGTATGTGATCTTCCACATCTACATAGTTTTCCTGAAATGGAGGTTCCATCTATTTCTAATCATTTTTGCCTCTCTAGCCTTGTTGTTTAGTCTGAGGTTGGCCTTTCCTTAAATTTGAATTTATAATTTGGGAACCACCTTGGTTTTCCTTTGGAAAGGTTCTATCAATTATATAAATTGTCTCCACCATTTTCTCCTTTGCTATTACTAAAGTGTCCAACTTAACACTAGAGGAAGAAGAAGCATGCTCCTCTTTTATAGTAACTCTCCTTTTAACTTTCATTCTAGCTCTCTTTGCTAACATATTGGCTTCACCACTAACTACATTTCTCTACGTTCCCTCAGGGGTTGTAAGTTTATTTTCTATTAATTGGTAAGACATATTAAGGTCAAAACTATCTAGGAATTTAATCGGGGATAGCCCTAGAGAAGGTTGTATTCTTGTAGGGATAGAGTTATATATATTGTTAAATCTGATAAACTAGTCTTGGACTGATTCACCTAGTGCTCTTTTGATACTTTCATGCTCTACTAAAATTTATATAGGGTTCTTTTTCACTTCTGATATTTTGAGGAAAGTGTCATGAAATTGGGCAAGGTCTGGGATAGAGTTGGTTGGTAACCCTTTAAACCATTTTTTAACCTCACCAGTGAGACTTTGAGAAAATAGTCTCATTTTCACATCAACATCATCTATCTCTTGGGGGTCTAAATAGTCATTCATTTTATCAATATGCTCCTGAGTAGTTATGGGCCGAGTGCTTTCAAATTGAGGAATCCTACTCTAGTAATCTTGAGGCATTGCATTGAGTTGTGGAGCGAGGACCAACTGGGCATATTGAGTTTCCATGATTGGTGTTTGAGATGCAGACATGATTACAATAGGTGTGGGTATGGAAGGTATGAGAGCGGATGTAATTACACTTTGTTGTGTTGATGTAGAAGTGGTAGTGGTTTAAGGAAAAATTCATGTGGTGAAAATGGGGGTGATTATTAGAGATGCAGTAGGAATAGAAAGAATTTGTACAAGAATAGAAACAACAGGCAACTCTAAAGGGGAAAAAGTAGCAGCGATATCTAGAGGGGTAGTATGAACAACTAGATTTTCAAATGGAATAGAAAAAATAGGTGGAATTAATGGAGGAGATGGGGATGAAGCAATGGAATATGAATGTGAGGATTCAGGTGATTCAGGGGATCTCAATACAACTTGATCTGTTTGAGATACCAAAACTTCAAGTTTGTTAAATTGTTTGATGACATCATCCTCTGAGTCTGATTTCACAGTTTTATGTCTTTAAGTGTACAATTTTAAAAAGTTTTAATCAAAAACATTTTGTCTACAAAACTGTTAGATTTAGTTCGAAACAGACTATGTTAAAATGGTAAATCAAATTATTTGTCTTCTATTGCTTCAAATCCTTTGGGTAGATTATTAAACCTATGGAGAGGATTATTACTTGCCTCGCTCTAAGCTAATATTTCCTTTTAAGATTTTTTTATGGATTATCTACACTTTTCGTTGGATTTGGATCTAGATTAGCTCTAGTATAAATTATTTTAGGAGTTAGATCTAATATTTTTTTTTTTTGTAAATATGACTAATTCTATTATGGTACAAAAAGGTTACAGTGCCGGCATTACATTTGAGTTACATTTGCCACCATGGGTCGGCAATCTGGACAAGAAGACATTGAGTCTGAGCCTGTGCTCAATGAGCTATCCGTAGACCTCAGACAAGAGCTAAAATAGTGTTCAAAACAGCTAAAGTTGACCCATCCTCGCCCTGCTATCACAGAGGAGGATTTACAGACTCTGTTCTTATGCAAATTTAACTGAAGTACAGACGCTTTTTGACCATAACCATTATAAACGCTATTTAACATGACCATTACATATTTACTGGCTAGAAGCCATGACAAAAAGACACATAACAGACTCGGAAGCATAACTGACGTGTACAAAAACTGACTCATACCAATGACCCGCTGTCAAACCTCTGGTCGTCCACGCGGCATGCTCAGGTGTAAGGGCTGAGTGTCGCCTCCACTGATGGCGGGATGAAATGGCCATCAGGTTCCTCCACCACCGGGCAGCCTGAGAATTCGGAAGCACTGGAGTCTGAATTCTGAAGTGCTGAGCCTCCACCACTTGGGCCAGCAGTGTTCCGCGCCATTTCACTCTCGGCCTCCACAGGCTGAGATTGCTGCTCACAGGTAGACAAAGGTGGACGAGGAGCTGCTGGGTCGCTCGGCCTGTCATGGTGCTCGCATTTTTCAATGCGCACCGAGACGAAATAAACGGCGTTATCCAGAATGCAAGTGTGCCTGAAACGAGTGGCCGAATGACCTCCGAACGGGCATGCCAACGACCGCCCTCTGTCGCGCCCTCTTCCTCGTTGTTGTGGCGGGCGGGTGCCTTCTGAGGAGTCAGAGGATTGAGGTCCAGAGGCCAAAGACCTGACTCTCGAACCCCCCCTCCTGCAGGCGCCCCTCTGTCGATCTCTCGGCATGTTGCCCACCCAACGTTGTCAGTGTTGCACTGGTGAAGCCACGCAAGAGAGCTAACACGACAATTCTCCCAAGACTGAGTTCGGGCCGGCAAAAGGATGGTGCCAAGACAGAAAACAAGCCAGGCCCGACCAATTAACCAGGTGGAGCGATTCAACCAGACCTTGCAAACAATTCTGGGAGCCAAAGCATTCAGGGAAGCTACGCTATGGGCGTTCTGACTCACCTTGCCCCTCAAAACGACCAGGCCACAACAGAAATCAACTACAATGCTCAGGATGAAGCCTGGTTGCAGAGAACCAGAGCTTCTCCCATCTGCATAACGAACCTCTCGGCGCATTGAACCAGACCCACTGCCAATTAAACCTGTTGCAGCGATGGAGGGGCGGCAATTAACGCTGGCCGGACGGCTTCGAGAGCCTTCGGCCCAGGTGTCATGAGGCGACGGCCACTTGGCTGTAAATGCGACCGTCCTTGCCCATAAATACCTAACTAACACCGGCATCCGGGAGAGTTAGATCTAATATTAAGTATTGATAGATAACATATATAAATCTTGTGTAGTTGAATACAACCTTAAATAAAAATCTATGTCTAAGCCACAAAACCTAGAAATAACTTTAAATATTGAAAGAAAAATTTACGAGGGAAATACAAATAAGATTTGTTAGAGTCCCCAGTATGGTCGCGAGGATGTTCGAACTCATTAATTTCTTAAGGTTGTGAAAGAAATTGCAAAGGTAGCCATAAACCACTTTTAATTCTAGAAGCTATCCCTTCTAAATTCAGAGAGGGATCTCTTGGTCATATTTAGCCTTGTTTGCTTTATAGGATTTTTGGCTAGATGCGAAAGTTCAAAGTTTGGTTTTTAAATTGGTTTGGTTGGAAAAAAAATGTAAAACCATTAGGAAATGGAGTCAAACGAAATTAGAGTAATCAATATTCAGAAATATCAAGCTTAAGTGTAGTAGGGAAGGGTAGGCACAAATTAAGATTCACTTTAAATATAGAGCATTGTGACCTGATTCTATATTTAAACTTTAGTAGAAAACATTGATATTTATTCAAGCCAGCACAAAGTGTATTGAAACAAATTCTGAACTTATTTTTCTTAAAATAATACAAAACAAAAAGACATATAAAAGAAAGGGAAAAAACATATTAGAGTAAGAAGCACTTCACCACATATGTATGACACACGAATCATGAAACAACTAGTCTTGTATTAATGGAAAAGGTCACTTGAACTAAGTGAACAATTTTACAATAGATGGTAGTCTTTCTTAATATGAATCCCACCATGAATACCTCCACATGTGAAGTATTTATACAAATTCTATCTAAATATCTTGAAATAAAATATCAAGATTTATTACAAAATATCTCAAATATTTTTTAATAAAATAGAACAAAAATATAGGAAATCTGAAACTGATGAAGTTGTTGGCACTATTCTCAAGGGTTTCTATTGATGATTAGGCCTGAATAATTGTTGTCCTGATGTCATGTTGTTGGAGGTGAAGTTGTCTTACTTCATCAGTTCACATAATTTATCCCAACACTCTTCACTTGGGATAGAAAACATGACTAACTTCTTGTAAGTATCATCTAGCTTAGTGTACTTTTGGAAAGTAGGCTTCAAGAGAAACAAGTGCTCGATCTCGTTCTCGATCAACAGGTCAAACTCTATAGCTTCTAGAAAATCCTTCCCTGTGATGCTTCCTTTAATAACTTCAAACTTTGATTTATCTCAAGCAGTATTTTATAGCTTATGATAGTAGTCCTTCAAATTGATCACTTGGTCTCCATTTATTGTCAGTCTTGGAAGTTATTTTAGATTAAGTGCATTAAACATTCTATAGAATTTATTGACACTAGACTCCATGTCGTCACATTTATTTTCTAATTGCAGCATCAGGTTTCTCTTAGTTAGGACCCTTCTCACCTCTAATTTTTTTTCTCTATATCCAACTTCTAATTCTTCTAACTCCTCCTTGATTTTTGAATTTAAGATCCTTATTAGTGTTATAGCTTCTCCAGGCTTTTTTCCCAAATCTGCCTTTATCTTTGCAGCTTCTTTTTGTTTTCTAATCAACTCTTTCTGTTCGTATATAATTAGAATTGAGGGCCATATTTCATTCACGACCTCATTAATCTCTATCCATATGGTCACATTTTCCTATGATAAAGTGTGTGCCATGGATGACTGACTTTCTAACTGTTCAATCTTTAGAGTGAGGCTATGAGTTTTCTCCAACTCTCTTACATAAGAATTGTCTATCTATAATCTCTGATCATCCAAAGTTTTAACTTGTGTGTTTAACTTTTCAATTTCCTTCCCTTGAATCGACAAGGCTTCCATGGATTTAACTAACATTTGTGGAATTTGTACTCTGTGCTAGTGCTACGATCGATGTATATTTTTCTGCTGATGTTGATATTGTAATAGGGGTTGTTGTTTGAGGCACTATATCTAGTTATGATGGTTTCTCCTTTTCCTTGAGATTTTTTTTTATCTCCACTTCCATATCTTTGACTTAGATGCTTTATACAATTATTATCTTAAACATGTCCTCTTTTTCTTTCTCAAGCTCCCCAACTTCCTTATCCTGGGGATCCCTAGTGGAGGGAAGTTTGATTTGTTTCCTCAATGTTGCTATATTTGCATTTTCCATCCTTACAATATCTTATGTTTCTTTTACATCTTTGGGGTCATAACCTTGTTTAATTACCAAGTCCTCCAATGATGTAATCCTAATGTCCTTAGCCAAGATGAAATATTTTCAAGCTTTAATTATGATTGTACGTTGCTTAGTGAGGCCTTCAACTTGGAATTTTTCATAGAAGTGTTCGCCAACCTAAAGAACATCATTTCTCAAGTTTTTTTGTGCAAGTCAATTTGGTCAATGGAGTGAATCTATTCAGAACTAAAGGAGAAATTTTTTTTCTTACAATCGTCTAGAGTCTTCGGAAATGGAATCTGTGCTTGAAGAAATGAAAATTTGATTTCTCCTTTTATATATCAAAGGCTAAAAGAATCCTATGTTGTGAAAAAATTGTTTGTTTCTAGAATTGGGTGTATGTGGAGGCCTTGAGCTGTTCATTATTCTTCTTAACTTCTCTTTATTTCGAAAATATATTTGATTCATACTAGTCCTGAACGAATTCTAATGTTTGAGTTGTATCCGGGGGAGCTTGGGAGGTTGAGTAAGCTTGAGATCCTGTGAAGATATATTATCTTCTTATAGAATTATGATGGCCTCTCAGGACTATGGTGTCCTTCCACTTATCCTCCTACTAAAAAACTGGTTCAGAACTAGACTTGTGCTTCTTTCTCTATATCAAAAATTATTTCACTCCAATCTCTGCCACTGAAGGGGAAACCTCCTCCCTTAGTCTCTTGTCTTTATTCTCTTGAGGTACTGGAGTCTGTGAGTTTTTTGTAGATATGACCTGTTCTTCTACCTCCTGTAGTGTGTTTTACTCCCATTGACTTTGATTCAAGAACTTCTCAACCTATGGTCTTGGAGTGTGAGTGTAGGGAGTGGTTTTTTGTTCCACTCTCAGCTTGGATATGATTCCAAAAGGGTCATATGACTAGTTAAAGATTAATTGAAGTTCATTTGTTTGAGGAGTGAATCTATCTCTTTTCGTACTGCCTTAGTGTTATAAATAAATGGTCCCACACATGCCTTGATATTGAACTAGGACTTGTTATCTTCTGTAATAAAATGTAAATAATCCATATGTACCATCTACATGATATATTCCAATGAGAGGATTCTCATCGGAAGAAACTTAGGAATCCTATAGGGTGGTAACTCACACTAATAAACTCTAATTTATGTATAATTTTGTTATAAATAACAAACCCTTGTTTTAGTCTGCTCACTAAGATGCATAGTTCTTTGAATTTTTTGTCCTATCATAGGCCCTATATCACTGTTTAGTAAGTTGGTAGTTGTATGTAGGAATTTATCAACATAATCTGAGAAGGTATACTCGGTGGAATTTTTCCTCACGAGGTTGGTCCAAAGGATTACAGACTATGGATTACTCCAATAATCTAACTTTTGTAAAGAGAATGAAAACCTATTTTCTTGATGGTAAAGAAATAAATACACTAGTACTGAAGAATACTTAAATGTCCCTTGAGTAGAGGAGTTGAGGAGTTGGTCATGAATTGACTCTATAATAAACTCACTATAGTTGAAAGTAGTGGGTTTCTCACAAGTTGTAAAGACTCATAGGAAACCAACAATGGTCTCATCAACCCACTTATCGGATTGATAACCAAGTATTCATGAAATTATTCCAATTATATGTTTAGTTATCTCAGAGAACATAGAGGATGAGTAGGGGGGAATTTTTGTTAGGTAATTAGACATCCTCTACGAGAAATATTTCAAAATCTTGGCTCTCTATGAGAAGGTAAGGTTTTTTTAGAATTCTAAGAGGGAATCTACTGAAAATGGATTCTTGAGGATTTTTTCCCAAATATGCCTTTATCTTTGCAACTTCTTCTTTTGATTTTGTAATCAATCCTTACTATTCAAATATAATTAGAATTGAGGGCCATATTTCATTCATGGCCTCATTAATATCTATCCATATGGTGTCTTTTTCTAGTGCTAAGGTGCGGCCCATGGATGACTCAGTTTCTAACTGTTCAATCTTTAGAGTAAGCCTCTGAGTTTCCTCCAACTCTGCTACATAAGAATTGTCTATCTGTAAATCCTAATCATGCATAGTTTTAAGCTAAGTATTTAACTTTTAAATTTCCTTCCCTTGAACGGAAAAGTCTTCCGTGGCTCATGTTGATGTTGATACTGCAATAGGGGTTGTTGTTAGAGGCACTATAGCTAGTTGTGATGGCTACTCCTTTTCCTTGAGAAATTTTTCCGTCTCCACTTCCATATATTCGATCTCGCTTCTTTATACAATTATTATATTTAACATGTTATCTTTTTATTTCTCAAGCTCCTCAACTTCCTTAGCTTGGGGATCCTTAGTGGAGGGAAGTTTGATTTGTTTCCTCAATGTTTCTATATATGCATTTTTCCTCCTTACAATATCTTATGTTTCTTTTACATATTTAAGATCATACCCTAGTTTGATTAGCAAGTCCTCCAATGATTTAATCCTGGTGTCCTTAGACAAAGATGAAATATTTTCAAGCTTTAATTGTGACTATATGTTGCTGAGTGAGGCCTACAACTTGGAAGTTATCATAGAAGTGTTTTCCAAGGTAGATTACATCATTTCTCTAGTTTTTTTGTGCATGTCAATTTGGTCAATGGGGTGAATTTGTTTAGAATCGAAGGAGAAAAAATATTTCTTGCAATCAACTATAGTCTTTGGAAATGGAATCTGTGCTTGAAGAAATGCAATTTTCATTTTCCCCTTTTATATATCAAAGGACGAAAGAATCTTGTGATGTGAAGAAGTTGTTTGTTTGCAGCATTGATTGTATGTTGAGGCCTTGAGTTGCTCATTCCTCTTCTTAACTTCTTTGTATTTTGAAAATATATTTGGTTCATCCTGGTCCTAAACTAATTCTCATATCTGAGTTGTCTCTGGGGGATATTGGGAAGTTGAATAATCTTGAGATCCTGTGAAGATATCTTATGTTCTCATAGAAGCATGATGGTCTGTCAGGACTATGGTGGTCTGCCCCTTATCCTCCTACTGAAACACTGGTTGAGAACTAGAATTGTGCTTCTTTTGACATATCACAAATTATTTCACTCCAATCTCTGTCACTAAAAGGGAAACCTCCTCCTATGGTCTCTTGTCTTTATTCTTTTAAGGTATTTGAGTCTATGAGGTTGTTGTAGATATGACCTATTCTTTTTCCTCCTGTAGTTTGTTTTCCTCCCATTGACTTTGATTCATGAACTTCTCTATCTCTAGTCGTAGAGTGTGAGGGTAGGGAGTGGTTTTTTGTTCCACTCTCATCTTGGAGATGATTCCAAAAGAGTCATATGACCAGGCAAAGCTTAACTTGAAGTTCACTTATTTGAGGAGTGAATCTTCCTCTTTTCGTGCTACCTTGGTGTGACAAATAAGTGGTCCAACATGTGCCTTGATCTTGGACTGGGACTTGTTCTTTGTTGGAATAAAATGTAAATCATCCATATGTACCATCTGCCTGATATATTTCAGTGAGAATATTCTCATGGGAACAAACTTAGGAATCTTGTAGGGTCGCAACTCACACCAATAAACTCTAATTTCTGTATAATTTTGGTATAAATAATAATGCCTTATTTTAGTCTGGTCACTAAGATGAATAATTCTTTGAATTTTTGGTCCTATCATAGGCTCTACATCACTGTTTAGTAATGTAGCAAGCAAAGTTTTGTTAAGCTTGCTACAAGCAATGTAGAAAGCAAAGTTTTGTTAAGCTCAAAGAAAATCGGCGTGAAAATTGCAGCTAAGACTCAAGAAACTTGCTATAAATTTGAAGATAAAGATCCTTTTAATTCAAATTGAACCGTTGCATGACATTGTTATGATCAAACCATGATTTAGGTGATGATTTTTGCAATGATCGTTGTTGAAAGCTTGCACTATTTCAAATTTTATTTCATTTCTTGCATTTTGTTACCAGTGGAATTTCGTAAAAATCAATATCGTTGAGTGGTAAAATATTCTCTTTATTATATAAAATAAAAAACTAATTAATAAACATGGATTTTTATTATATTGCATCAATTTCATTTGATGATCCAATGACACAAATTTTTTGATGATCCAATGACAACAAATTGTTTTCTTAAAAGAGATATTTATTTCTTTATTTAAAATACAACTATAAAAGAAAATATTTA
>APFE030517071.1:40637-52225 GCA_000404065.3 Pinus taeda | reverse complement strand
TGAATATGTTTTATTTTATGAGATATTCAAGTGCTATGTAATCATTTGATTGTTAGTGAATGTAGGTTTCGAAGTGAATGAGGAGCTCATCCGGATCGACGAGGCTGGACTACTACAACAGCGTTGGACTACAGGTAGGATCTAAAACACTTGATTTCTCGTGTGATAAATGCATGTTCAGAGAAGGATTTCTCTTAATTGTCTTGTTTGTCACTAGAAAGTCTTAGGCTTCTAGGGAGGTTGGTTTTGTCTGCAAGATTAACTCTTTCCACATGACAGGCCCCCAACTCAAACATCATGACTCACCCCTGAGACACTGTGCAGGTGTGGAGATCTTAGCACGAAGACCTCCCAACTCAGTTTGGATCGCTACAAGTTCGACAGTGCACTGAGCAGCTGTCTTCTAGACTTCCTCTATGCATTATTCAGTGACTGTTGTTATTGAACTGCTACCCTGAATCCTCTCTTGAGTTGCTTACAACTACACAAGATTTTCTTCAATGGAGGCTCTAATTGTATAAGCCTCATCGATCCATGGTTGTAGGCACACTTTCAAAACTACCTCTTTATGTTGAGCAACATCCACCTACTCCTTGAGCGCCTTGGGCTGCTGCATCCTTGCAGGCCTCCGCATAAGGTAAACCATCTATTGGGTCCCTTCTACCTCATCATACTTTTGCTACAACTCACGTGCCTTTGTCTCTAGGCGCTCTATGTTCGTGTCCTCGTACAAGGTGGTGAGGACCTTAAACGACTACTTGAACAACTTCATGTAGTTTTTCATTGCACTGTCAACCACCGCTATTGTTGTTGTGACTGTGGTGGTATGTTGTTCTCTAAGCTTTGGCAAAGTTTAAGGTTGGGCTTTCAATTGGAGTTCTGCGATCTACAAGTTTAGCTCCAACTGAACTTTGGCCATTTCTTCTTTGGCGTCGCGCACCCCTGTGGTTAACTTACATACATGCGCCTTCACTGGTTCCTTTGCTTGGATGGCCAACTCTAAGACCATTTGGTAGGCTTCCTCCATAACCTGCATGTTCTGTTTATTCTACTCCATGGCCTCATTGCACTACAGGCTCAACTTCTCAATGTTGATGCACTGCTCGCTCATTATCTATATAGCGTGACTCTCCCTGGCCCAATGTTCTGCAGTGAGTCCATCCTACAAGAAATAGAGCATCTCCCAAAGGAGCACAACAATCTTTAACTCGACCCCTTTCAAGTTGCTAACCATAGGCTGGTTGGCCTCATTCTCTGTAATGAGAGCTCCATCTGGTAGCACTATTGTGTTGTTCACCTTGGTGTGCAAAATTTCCTCAATAGCTGAAGTGTCGACTATGAGGTTGGTGGATACTATGCCAACATGTGGAGTGCACACTTGCAACTCTTGTATCTGTGTCTGGAGAGTTGCCAATATCAACTGGTGTTTTTCCTCAAATTTCTAGAGGGCCTCTGCAGTGACATCCCTCATAGTTTCGTCGATATCATGTATGTCCCCTTTAGTAAGGGTGATAGGGTCGAAACATGTCTTCGAGGCCTTTGTTTTCTTTCGTGGCCCTACCTGCTCTCATGGTCGTGGATGTTTTAGCTGGGTGGACGTTGTTTGTGGGTCCACACCACCTTGTTCTTTATTGGTCTCTGGTTCGAGCGAAGGTGACCTCTATCCTTTGCGTTCTTCTTCTATTTTTTCTACTGCTTTGCCAACTTCGTAGCGTTGCGTGCTGCCTGGTCCTTAGCTGCTACTTCTTCTTTCTTGTGCTTTTCCACCAACTGTCCCATCACCAGTTTTGTCTCTTCCTTCTTCTACTATGTGGCAAACTTCTCACCTTCCACCGCAGAGCCAACTGAAGCATGCCACTCTGGTGGTTAAGACTCAAGCACTGCAAATATCACATCATCACTTGCCGAATACAGTAACTCATGCCACATCTTCGTAGGGTCCTTCTGTGCCATGATGAAGAAATGGTGGAAGTCCGCTTCAAATTCTACAAAGCTCTACAGATTGTTGTAGACTGTGGGTGATAACTGTGGCTTGCAATTGATCCCCATCCTGATATTCATCTCCATGAGCACCCAAAATATCTTGCTCTCCCTTATCCTCTATGCATCCCTGGTTGCCCACACTAAAGCATACTTCGCTACTTCAAGAAGGTCCTGCACAACTGACAGGAACTGGCTATCTTCAGGCAAATCCCATGCCACTAGGACTATCAACAATAGGAGCCACTCGTAATGGAATCTTTTGCCCTGCTCCTGTGTGTCGCGGCAGTGCACAAGGAACTCACCACATATATAGTTTGCCTAGTTGAATTGTACCCCTTCTATGAATTGTGTTGCTAATGCAACCATTGGCATGGGTACCTCATCCGTGTGGCACTTCTGCATCACCTTCCCTACCAATATCCGTGTCACGACCTTAACTGCAGGGTTGCTGATGCTGGAGATGGAATACCCTCACTTCTTCTTCTCCAAATTAAATTTATTTTTCATGGCCTTCGTGATGGCCAAGTCATCACTTTTTCCCTCTGAAATGTTTGCTGGGCCCTCCCCTACACAAGTGAACCATGTAATCTAGTGAATCAGATGGCCTGTGATGGGGATGGGCTCCTCTAGCCACAAGCACCCATCATGCACCAAGTAGAGTAGCTGCTTGATGACAAAAATGGTCACTGGGGGATGGTGGTAATGCGGCACCCAGAGCAGGTTTAGAAACCCTACTTTCTGAACACCTCTGAACCATTTGCGTAGCTCCAACTCTATCATTCTAGCTGGCACATCTGTCTTCTGGTGCATTAGCTTCACGGTCACTAAATGAAGGAACTTCTCGTGGTTCGCGAGCTCCCAATATTCAAATTTCAATACGAGAACCCATACCAAGTGCGCTCCCTCAAACACAATATCGTTTGGGAGTAGTGGAGTTTGCAAAGAGACCTTGCTCTCATCTACATCCTTGGGCACATTAGCTTTACCCTTTACGAAGGAACATATTCGGACAGCCTGGTGAGAGGGTCTGCACCTTGCATTTTGACTTCCATCTCTACATCCTCCTCCTCCACCAATATTTCTTCAAACCCTTCCTCCTCATCGGCCTCCAAATTAATGGCCTTCCCCTTTTCCTCCATTGTGAGCTTGGTTCTCAATGGATTTCTTAGTGAGATGCACACTGGTATCATGGCCTGCTTATCCTTCTTAAGTCTCGGTGTGCGTAGTGATTTAGGGGCCTCTACAATTATTTTGGTGCTCTCTAGGGCTTCTACTTCCGCAATTTCCTGCATGGCTACTTCGGCTGTCACTACGTCTCTGTCCATGGCTTGTTTAGGCACTGAAATTATCTTAGTCAGGAGGTCCGACGTCTCCTTTGGCAATGTTTCAAACAATGAACTTGTTCTCAAAGCCTCAAACTTCGAAAGGTCCATACACAATTGATAGCGCAACAGCTCAGTTCTCAAAATGGTAAGTGTTGTTCACTAGACAACCACTTGTAATTTATAGAATCTTTTGGATTTCAATTCACACCATTCCCCTCACATTTGGTCCATTAATGCTAGACTGGCAACATATTTTCAGGAATCTAGCCCATAAAGTTTGCCTTAAATGCTTGCCACCCACTCCATTTGGCCTCAAACCAAGCATAACATCATGAATAATGATTTTAACAGTCACTTTCCGACCGACCCATGTGGCAGTGTAACTATCCTCACGTTCTCATGGACCCTATGACACTTCACTACTGTGCACAATCTTGACCTCACATAGTTCCCAGGCATAGTAGTTTATAGTCTCGTGCCTCCTTTTAGCTGCTTGGAGCACTAAGACTGTGCTTATGTCAGCTAGTTAGATGGTCGGGCTGCCTGTGTATGGCTTCAAATGACTATCTTTCACTTTTCTTGCTAAGGGATCTCCATTTAACTTAACTAGCTAGAACATGCCACCATTGGTAATTTCCTTAATAATATACGGTCCTAGCCAATGCATTTAGAGCTTCCCAGGAAATTTATCAAACTTACCATCATACAACAACACCAAATCATTCACCTAAAGGTCCGCAACTTAATATGTTGGTTGTGCCATGCCTTTTTGCACTGCTTTTGGACTTACTAGTGAAATCCAGCCAAAAATCATTCTTCTTCATGCTCATCTAGCTGTGGAAGCCTCTCTTCCAAGGCTCCGCGATCTATCATAGCTATGAGTGCTTCTATGTGCAGATCAGGAACGATGTATTCCATAGGAATTACGACTTCCACTCCATAGACAATTCTAAAAGGTGTATGTCCCGTCAATTTCTTGCATGTTGTTCGATAAGCCCATAACACTACAGGTATGCATAGATCCCAATCACTTCGCTGCACATTGCAGGCCTTGGTCAGCGCGGTTTCCAATACTTTGTTTAATTCTTCTGCGTGTAGAATATTTTGTGTGGTTTCTCTTCCTACATAATTTTTTCCCAACATTAAGATCCATCTACGAGTTCGCCTCCCCAACACATGCTTATTGACCAAGTATTTTAGCGTAGAGTACATGCACTTCTGTGCAGGTTGGGGCTCTTCTCCATAGGCCTACGTCCACTTGGCCAGATGCACACATGGATCATCCTACCCATCATCCTTGTCTATCAATCACATTTTAGGTTTCCCAAATCGTACTCTCATTATTCTCCTACAGTCGCGCCAATCATCAAAACTCCCCTTGTGCGTACCCCACCATCTCGCAGGCATATCACACAGTACCCAATCCAAGGCCTAGAAGTGCTTCTATTCTGACACCTCCCTTTAAAATGCATCCAAGAAGGTATCTACCTCATTTAGACCATCTAAGTAGGCAAATATCTTACTTTTGTCGACACACAGCATAACGACCTGGTCATCGTATTGCAATTCAGTGTAGTTACCTCATGTAACCGATTCTGCCATCATTCTATTTCTTCATTAGAATCTGAAGTTCAAGAGCTTTCACACTCCCATGTAATCTGCCCATACATGGTGGGATTTACCCAGTCTTGGTCTCATACTATTATCTTATAGATACAATCCAGATCATCATCACTCTCATAGTCACGAACTGGTTTCATATATCGTGATCCTTCAGCAAGGTCCAGGACTATTATTACATGTAGTGATTTCTTCTCAAAGATCATTTTTTACTTCTTCAGATTAATTACCCCATTCAGATTAGTACCCCGGTAAATTCCCAAGAGTGTGGGGTAGGGATTGCTGTTATCAATGATCTATATGACTTCAATGTCTGTCAGTGTGCTCGCTCCCTCAATATTTAGGTTATTCCCTGCAATCACCCCGTGGGTATTATTTTCTGTTGGTTTGCCATCCTTAGCTGAATTGGAGACTATTGAAGCATAGGTCTCTCCATTCACTCCCATGTCTATTTTAGCAGAAAATTCGCATCTAATCCCAAATTGAGAATGACTTGATCCATCTCATATTCTCCGATCTACGTGGTAAGTCTCATTTCTTTTCTCGTTCTTGTCTTATGTTTCCCAATCTTTCAGACTACACGTGGTTCACCTAGCATGGTCCCAACACATCTGTTGATGAGTTCTTGTAACCCTTTCATAGCCTTACTGTCACGCAGTAACTTCATACATGTTTCAAGGAACTTTGTGAGCATGGATGGGTCCATTTCCAACTCAGGTTTATCTTTTCTTCCTGAGCACGAAGCTCTTCTTAGCTTCCATGAAGGTTTCCCAAGCGTGCTCCAAATAAAACTCAGCCTCTTTCACCAGGGCTTTGTGAACCCATGTACTGTCTTCTGGCTATTTTCCTTTATCATCTCCCATCACGATTCCACTTTGGAGCACAATGTTTACATTCAGATCTTCCTTGCGCAACCTAGACCTCATCATCTGCAAGTTTCGAGTTGGGGGATGTGGTAGTGCTCCTTTGTCACGTATCCTAGCTATCCGTGTAGGAAAATCCTCTGTCTCATGATCAAATAGCATGTAATAATTACACGATGGGCACGTTGGATTTGTGCAATGGTGGGCATAGTGTCCTAGCCCTGTATAATTGTAACAAATCAACTATCTACGATCTCTACTAGGTACTCCTCCTCCTCGACCTCATCTGCGCCCCTGAAATCCTATCCAAGCTATTCTTGTATGTTGGTTAAGGGGATACGTTTTGGCTTGAACCCTATAGGTGGGAGTTCTATCCATCATCAATTCTTAGCTTTTGCAAGTACATTTGTCATGTCCCATCAACCTACAAAAGTTGCAGAACAACTATTGTGAAGCTTGTGTATACTTCTGTAATAGGTGGCAGTTACCCGTGGCATGTTTTCCAACTATTTAACAAATAACACACCACAAATTAGGCACCACACTAGGTCCTACTTGAAATTTCAACCTTAAAGGCATCAGTCCTCCTCCTGTGAGGTAATTTGTAAAGACTGGATGATGGTCTTTGTCATGACCCCGACTCTTGCATTTCACGCTCCATACTTCTTCGCACACTTCTGGTCAAACCATCCTGTCCTGTTTCAAGATTTACTTCTCAAGGGACATATTCTTCAGTTGCGCAGGGATCTACTGAACGCCCTAGTTGGGATCCTACATTGAGGTCTCATGAATCCTCATAGTGATCTATAAGGCCTTTGCCTGAGTTGTTATCTTCTACTGTAATAACGCAGTCCTTAAATGTGGTAGTAGCGAAGCTACAAAACACTCACGATGTTGTCCATCTATCAACTTCATATTGGCTTCGCAAATCATACATTTTAGCCTCTCATCTAGTTCCCAAGGAGTCTCATTTGGTAGCATCGTGATATCTTTGAATCCCACAATTGACTGTGCTTCACACTTAGGCCTGCTAAATTCTCTATTTAGCACTATTTAGATATTTGGGATGCTCGCATTCGGGTTATCGTTGGTATACTTAATATACCATGTCAACACGCGATCTTGGAGGGTGATAACCAGTGTCACTTTCTTTATATGGTCATCTGTAACACCTTGTGCTTCCCATAGGACTCTTACAACAAACCATAATTGGTCCAGACCTTTATTTCCCAAACCATTGAACATAGGCAACTTCACTGTGTTTTCCACACTGAATCATAGTGGTGGTGGAGTTGGTATGGGTGAAGATGGAGGTGATGGCAGTGAAGCTAGTGGTGGTGTGGGAGGGGATGGAATTCATAGAATTCCTTGTCTTATCAACTGAATAACACTTTGTGGAGAGACCTTCTTGAGCTCTTCCTCATCCCTTCACTAAGGTGAAATCAAGGGGATATTTTCTGGATCCTTATTTCCTTTGTTCCTGTAAACCTTTCCACTTCGCGTAGCTCTGAACATCAAAGTAACTACATAACGCACTTTTCACACAATAGCATTTAATAAAAGTATTCAAATATTTTATGTACTTACCTCATGGTTATTTGAGAAAGTGTCACTCTACCTCGTTGTAGTTGACAGAGGTGTCAACTGTGAACTCAATAACAAATCCTCCGATAATCTGATCAAGCAAATGATCAATAATGCGTGCGATCTTATCCTCTGATGCTTCCAACCTTCGCACTAGCTCTGGTGTCCAAACAATAGGACTGTCAAGTTTCCACCTTCCTTAGCTATCTGCTAGCTTCGTGATCCACTCATATAGCTTAGTAGGGAAGGACGCAAAAGATATTTTGTGGATCTCCATATATATGTAGCTATCTAACCACTCTTCTTTTGACAGTCGCAGGTTTCTTTTCTCCTCTGCTGCGAACTTGTGAATTCTTCTATTCAACCAGCCTTTAATTTATTTCTTAGTTGGATCCCAATGATACGACATCACACATCTCTCATGCAGATTCTAGTCCTGGCAATGGAACCATTTGTTGGCTAATGGGGGCCTGACCCAGGTTCAAAGTTATTTATCCAAACAAATTCCTACACTACTGGCCCTTTCGACATCAACCCGTGAAGCATGGACTGAAGTCTCATTTGAAGCAGTATGGGGGGATGCTAGAACCAAGTTTCCACACCCTTGAGATTGATGTGATGTTGATTTATTCCAACTATGCTTGCCTTCGTGCATGTTGTTTCATGCTCTATTCTATTAACCTTTAGAACCTTCGAATCTGTTACAATCAACTTTCATGTAGACCTAACTAGGGGCTAAAGTCCTTTCATGTTACTAAGGCAACAAACTACACTAATTCCCAAATTAGACTAAGTATCTTACTTATCTCATCGACAGATCTTAATTATCTTTGCGTAAACAAATATTCTTACTTGCGTCCGCTTGACCAATACAAGTATGCCATTTTTCCATTATATAATCCTTAGAAGCGAAATTCATACCTAATATAATAGATGCATAAAACAGGAAATAAATATGCAGAAATGATAGGAAACTTCTCTTTATTAATTCTTTCAAATTATTTTAGACTCGATTCACCCTGCGCACTCAGCTATAGGCATCCGTGCACTCAGCTGTGGACTACTAGGCCTTTGCACACTCAGTTGCAGAGCCTTTACCTACGGTATGACCCAAAACTAGACTTTACACTTTAAATCTATCTTGCATACATCTTCATAATTTTATCCATGAATTATTAATTATCCTTAACTACTTAGAGCTTCACTGTATTTATACAATCCCATGGTCTGCAGACCATGGGTAGATATTCTACAGCTGACATTACATTATCAAAATAAGGGCAGACAACCTTATTACTCTTTAATAACTACGTGCCCCATGCCCACAAAATGTGGAGTATTTACGTTGGAATTACAAAATTAGACCAAATTCTAGGCTCTAAGCCCCAAAAATTCCCTTGGGGGATCTCGTGCCCAATAGGTTGTTATGAAAGAAATAATAGAGGTAACCACAAACCTACTTTTGAGATCAGGATATAACCTTCTTAATGCTTAGAGAGGGTTCTTTCTTTATGATTTAACTTTGTTTAATTAACTAATTTTAGGATGGTTGTTTGAGCTTTGATTGGGTTTTGATTTTGATTTGACGGTGGAATCACTGACTTAGATGGATAGAGGGATGTCCTTTACCATTGGGCTATCGGGTCAAGTTTCATGAAAATTGGACTAAATCAAGTTCTAAAGATAGTGTCTACATGGCAAGGTAGTTGAGTAAATTTAGATATTTTAGGCTAGATGGTGAAGTGATTTTCAATTGGGGTCAAGGAGGAGTTAAGGGTTCCTTAAACCAGATAGTGAGAGAGATGATAGAGGTTAGCAGAAACTAGGGAACAATGAAGGATTCCCTAATCTGGATATCAGAAGAAAACATTAAAATGATTAATTGTTCAAGATAGAGTGTACTTAAACAAATTATGTAATAATTTTCTAGTTATTTCATTCAAATTTAGATAACATGCAAGTATGTGAAAGACTTAAGAAGATAACAAATTGAAACATAAAATACTTCACTGAAGTGGCCCAACGCATGAATCATGTAATGCAATGTATTTATTACTGAGTCCAGCCTGCTGACTTGAAAAAATGGTACAATGAACCCTTAAGTTTCATATCAATACAACTATAGAAATGTAAAGCAATCCACACACTATACTTCGAATTATGAAGTATTTATAAAAAACTATATACAAAATATCCCAAACTATTTTGTGAGTTATTCAAGGAACAAGAAATATCTTCATGAAAGAAGATAGAGATAAATATGTGATCTAAAAATGGGGCACTTAGGCTTTTTGTCTGACTTACAAGAACCTCTTCCACTTCCAAAGCTTAATTATTCACAAGTCTTCTTCATTAACCAATGTGGAATTAAGAAATGCTTGAAAATATAGGTGTACATTGATATTTTCTTTTAACTCATTATATGCCTTAAATTCTATTGTTCTGTTGTAAGTTGATGTGCTCAACTGATATATAAATACATATGATAGTAAATAAAGCAACAGGGACAATGCAACAATAAAACACATACAAAACAACAATATTAATTAGGAGTTCACCCACAACTTCTTGGGCTACATTTCTGTGAGCTCTGGTCAATTCAACTAGGCTCTCTAGGATTGTGGGATAAGTCCTTTTTACAAGCCCTTGGCTCAACTCCTATTGTTTTACACAGAAACAGTAGGTTCAGACACCATGTCATTCCTAGGCTCTTGAAGCTCCAGCTCTTGGCTCTGACTCTTGGCTCTTGGTTCTGGCTCTTGGCTCTGACTCTGGCTCTTCAGCCCTGGCTCTTACTTTGGCTCTTCAGCTCTAGCTTCTTGGCACTTTATCAGTTTACGATTCTCTTGGCTTTTCACTTGACTTCCAAGTGACTCCCTTGGTTGGTATTTTTCCTTCTGCGCTACCTCTTTCTACTCTTTTTCCACCTTAGCTTCCTGCTTTGGCTTCGCTTTCAGCAAAAAAGCCCCAACAACAACCTTAGCAACCAAGAACAAAATCTCCCGTTGTTCCTAATATTCATGGATTTTAAGCCAAATCAGTACTTCCTGTTCATTTTCCTTTTCGGTCTCTCTGTCTTCCAACCTTTGCCCACTCAAATCCCCTCTCTAAGAATTAGAAATCATTGCTAAATTCCCTTGGGGATAGTGGCCACCTGTGCTATAATGGAATGGAACCATCGACACTCGAAATTCTTAGAAACAATTGTTTTCTATTAACACATAGAAACACTGTAAAAAAATGGGAAATCCTCCAAAACACTATTCATTGGATTTGAAATATTATGAGTTCGCTTTATAACTCCAATTGGGTCTACCTTTGTAGCAATATCACATCTCCACCATTGATTTGGGAGATCCACATCCAATGGCTATGGTCTATTTCGAGCGTCCCTTCCATACGGAGGTTAACTACCCGATGAGGGTGGTTTTCTCTCTCTTCATCCTAGACATGTGGCAGCCAATGTATGGGCTTGGGCAGAGCCCAGCTCAGACCACTTACTACTTTTTTCCTCCAGAAATCCCGCTTGTTTCGTGGATTTCCTTTGCATTTGGAAAATACGTTAAAACATTTGAAATAATGCAAAAATGGATTCATGCAGACTTGAAACAATATATATTTCCATTCTCAAACCCTTTTGGGTACGGATTTCATCGCATCAGCGTTGTCCTTCACTTTTGTTTTATTAAATGAAATATGCAAAAATACATAGAAAATGGTCATTAACAGAACTCAAAATATTTTAAATTTGGTTCATATTGCCATCGGGTCTGGCCATCGTATTGCGTATATACATATATTTAGTCCGCTCCTTCTAATGTGCCGATGCGATATTGCAGTGTGACTTGTTGCAATCACATATCGTATAATCCCGAGGTTCTTCCATATGGTATAGTCTATGTCAACACCGATTGTGATCCGCCTGTATCGACAATCATGGTATCGCATTGGCCTAGTCCCATCGCATATTTGCCTCTTATTACCTCTGATAGCAACCAATGAATACATTGCTTAGAGATGGAAAAATAAGGAAAGAATGAAGGATCAGAAGGACGGAATGGATCAGATGGATTTTCATTCCCCCATCTTGCTGCAGTTAGACAGCTATGTTGGGTTGGTTGGATCATTTTCACTGCCCTCTTTTCATGAGGATAGGAAAGCCAGAACTTATTAGACATGGGTGCATTATCAATACAATGAGGATGCGTAAGCA
>APFE030517071.1:19059-32546 GCA_000404065.3 Pinus taeda | reverse complement strand
TATTTATAAATAAAAGTGTAAATATTTTTTCCCTTCTAATCAAATATAATAAAATATTCCAAGTGGTAATTCCAAGAATGGGATCAATAATTTTATTATTGCTCATTATTTGAGGATAACTCAGTATTTTGTTATAAATAGAAGGGTTTTCCATTCTTTATTCACTTTTGATTATTTTCATTGTTGTACTCAGTATTGTAACTCTGATTATTTTTATTGTCGCACGCCATATTTTTTTTGGGTTTACACATTATAGAGGAGAGAGACTCTACACAAGTTGAAGATGTTTGAGGATAGCCAAAAACCCATCCCATAGAGGGGGACTGGTAAAATCTATTTGTTCCCTTCACAGGTGCTATAATAAAATTATTCTTTTTATATCTGGTTCCCATTGGATGATTGGAGTTATTAATCTTTCTTTTTGTTGTTTATCTATGATTGTGGCATAGATCTAGACTTTGGCAGGTTTTGTTTCTCTCAATTGTTGCAGATTTACAATGTTTAGCAGTCATTTATATTGTTGATATTGGTTGTCATCCACAATCTTAAGTGGGTTATTTTCGTAGATCTTTGAGAAGAAAATAACTACAACAAAGATCAACAATGAGTATTCTAGAAATGAGATATTCTCTTTCATGGACAAATTTTCTAGATATAATCAAAATACAATTTGTCTAGAGGACCAAAATAAGACAACATTTATTTTCTCCAGGGGTACGTTTGCATACAATAAAATTCATTTTGGCCTAAAAAATGTTGGGGCTTCCTTTGAGTAGGTCATGTCCTATGCTTTCCATGACATCAAGCATATGATTGAAGCATACTTGGATGATCTAGCTACTCTTTCTCATAAGAAAGCGGAACATCCAAAGCATCTTCATTTAGTCTTTGAAAGATATTGTTACTACAAAATCCGGTTGAACCCAAATAATTGTGTCTTCACGGTTACATTTGGTCAGTTATTAGAATTCATCCTATCTAATGAAGGAATTCGTTTAGACCTCTTCAAGGTTGAGGCAATACATTAGTTACCTCCCCCATCGAGTATACGTCAACTTCATAGTGTCTAAGGAAAAGCTAATTTTTTAAGGCGATTTATCGTAAATTATACTAAGATCACAAAAGGGTTTATACATTTCCTCAAGAAAGGATTCCAATTGATTTGGGATGAATTCTCTCAATGATCCTTCGATGCCATGAAAAAGGAATTGACCTCTGCTCCTCTTCTGAGTCCACTTGATTATAGAAGATATTTAATTTTGTACCTTGTAGTAGCAGAATCAACCATTGGTATGGTTCTGGTTTAGGAAGACAATGCCCTTAATGAGGATGTGCTTTATTATCTAAATCATGGCCTAGTTGGTCTTGAACTTTGGTATTCTCATAAGAGAAATTGGTAGTTGTTCATGTTGTCCAACGACTCCATCATTACATTATTCTTAGAAAAACCTTTGTATTTCCTAACGTCAACCCATTTCAATTTGTTCTCAATAGGTGAGTGATTGGGGGAAAATATAATAAATGGAGTTTCATATTGCAAAAGTTTGATCTAGATTTTATCTTAGCTAAATCAAAGAAATCATTAGTCTTTATGGAATTGGTCTAAGAATTTCCTTGTGAAGAAGATGTAGTTTATGAAGAATCATTTCCTAATGAGCATATTTTCTCATCTCTTCACAATATCCTTGCTATGGAAATATCGTTATATATCTCTAGACTTCGAAGTTCCCTAAGTATTTTTCTAAGGATGAACATCCAAAGCTACGTCACGTGGCTAAAAATTATCTTGTCATTGGTGATATTTTATATCGTTGATGAATTGATTCCATCCTTAGACATTGTTTAATCTTAGAGGAAGATGAGTTGGTTTTGAATGACTACCATAGTGGATCTTGTGGAGGTCATCTATCTGAGATTGCGACAACCCAAAAAATATTGCATGCATGCTATTTCTGGCCCTCAATTTTCAATTAGTGCATTGAAGCAATCAAGAAATGCCATCCTTGTTAGGTTTATACTAAATAAATATGCACGCATCTAGCTTTTATTTTTCCTGTTGTCACTCTCGGTCCATTTACCAATATGGGTATTTATTTTACTACGTGTAACCAAGCTTTGGTTAAGGTCCATAAGTATAACATTGTAGTAGTAGAATACTTTACCAAGTGGGTCGAAGCTATGCCTATTTTGAACAATGATAATGAGACAACAACTCTTTGTTGGCATTATGACATAGGTTTGGACAGGTTTATAAGTGTTGTCCTTGATGGAAACTCACTCAAATAACAGATCACAAGTTCAGGCTGTCAAAATAGTAGGAAATGAGAGATCCAAAGGTTCCTGATTCACAAAGCTGCGGTCATTGATTGGTTCCACAAGTGCGCTAATTAAAAGGTGTGGACATGTTTGTAGGTGTACTGAACAAAAAGTGCGTACATAAAGTACACACACTTTCATGCAGAGAGAAACGTGCGCACGTGGAAATCTTATGGGTGGTCCATGGTATTTATTCTGACATTTTGATCCTATGGTTTTGGCCCTTGGTTTTGCATATAAAGTATTGAACCTAGGTTTTGGGTCCCTAGTATTGGATCTCTATTGTTTTGGACCATGGTTTGAGTAAGGCCTAGTCTATAAAAAGGAAAGGAGATCATTTGGCTGGGCACAGTTGTGTTGAATATCTTAAGAAGAGAAAGATCTGAAAATATTGGTGATCGGTTGATGAGTTATAGCTGGATCAAGGAGAAACCTGAGCATTACAAGACAAATCTACTGATGGGTTGAGATCTCTTTGGCGCATGATCAGATCTGTAAATCTGATAATCTGGGGTATAATCGAAGTCTGATAAATTGTCCATACCCAGAGGTATGCAGGCTTGACACAACGCAGGTGCGGAGGTCCATAGGCTAGACACAGCACAGGGATGGAGGTCTGCAAGCTCGGCACAATGCAGGTGCAGAGGTTCACAGTACAGACAAAGTGTAGGTGCAGAGGTCCATAGGCTGGACACATCAGAGGTACGAATACCCGTAGGTTTCTATTGGTGAAGTTGCGGACTCTTCTTGAAATATGTTTTAGCTATTTTTGTCTATTACTGCAGTATTCAGGGTTCTGAATTGGTTTCTGGTTGCTGTGTGCTAAGAAGTTATCGATTCAGTATTTGTACAAGGAAGTTGGTTGATTGCAGATCTATTTGATGTTTGATTGATATTCATGGATCCAGTTTGAAACTTTATGAAACATGGTCCCTGGAAGAAAAGAGAAGGTTGAAGCCTTTAGTAGGTCAACACCTACGTACTAGTACCTCAGCGAGTACAAGAGCTACGGGGGTTGTAGATCCCTTCTAGGAGAGTCTGGAGAATGAGAGAAGGTTGTAGCCTTTTGAAGGTTGAAGCCTACGTGCTGGTATAAGACTACACTAGTACAAAATAATTGTAAAAAGAATTTTCTAATTGAAAGAAGATAGAGACATATTGCAGCAGGTGGTTTTCACCCACATTGGGTTTCCACCTTATAACTTGTGTTCTTTGGTGTGACTATCTGCTCTATTTTTCTTGTTTACTGTTATATGGTTCTGACACACAGATTAATGATCAACATCTGAAGAATAAATTAAATTATAATTCTGGAAGGTATACACAAGATCCATTAGTCAGATATGCAAATGTTTGTATAAATTGAAAAAGAATTTAATAATACTGATTCACCCCCCTCTCAGTATTATTTTTAACAATTGGTATCAGAGCAGGTCCTTCAGGAAAATCTTGATTACTTGAAGGAATATCTATCATCATGAGCTACTACAAAAAGGAAGCATCTATCAGGCCACCTATTTTTGATGGGAGCAACTTCGTCTATTGGAATGTAAGAATCACTGCCTATCTTCAATCTCTTGGTACATAATTTTGGGATATTGTGGAAACAGGATACACATTTCCATCAGCAACTCCTACAGATGTAGCTGGTAAGAAGCAGTATGAAACAAATGCAAAAGTTGTCAATACTCTATTAGGAAGTCTATCTCAATCAGAATTCGTCAAGTTTATGCAGCTAAAAAGTGCAATAGAAATATGGGACAAGATCGTTCTGAGCTATGAAGTAGATGAACAGGTAAAACGAGCAAAATTACAAACTCTTAGAATTCAATATGAAAGTATCAGAATGCATAATGATGAAAGTGTGGCTAGTTATTTCCTACGTATAGATGAGATCATATATTGTATGAAAAACTTGGGTGAAGAAATAAAAGAAGTTATTGTGGTTGAAAAGGTTTTAAGATCTTTCTCTCCCAAGTTTGACTCAAAAGTTTCTACCATAGAAGAAAAGTAGAATCTACAGAACATTACCATGTCACAGCTGCATGGAATTCTAACTGCTTACGAAATGAGAAAAGGAGGACCATCAAATAGGAGAGAAGCTGCATTTAAGGCTTCAAGAAAAGGAGATTACTATGAGTCAGGACATATGTCAGAAGAAGAGGAAGAATCAAATTTTGTCATGAACCTTCAACGGGGAACTGGAAGATTCAGAGGTAAGTTGCCTTTCAAATGCTTTGCTTGTGGAAGAGTCGGTCATTAAGCTGCAAAATGTCCTCATAAAGATAAACTGGACAAAGGTAAGGAACCTGTTAGATGGAACAAAAAACAGAATGTAAATAAGAAGAGCTACTACACACATGAACATAGTGATGGATTGTCAAATAGTGATTAATATGAACAAGGTAATGATAATATACTTTTGATGGCTTTTGAAGATGATGATTTCTTGGATGCTATAAATGAAGAAGGTCTTTATGAAGAAATTTCTAAACTTAAAGTGTGTTTAGTTGAAAATAATATGATTATAGAAACTCTAACATTCCAACTTGCTGAAAAACATTAACACAATGAATAGTTAGAATGTGAAATTGTGGGACTTAGAAAAGAAATTGAGAAAACAAAAGCCCTTAATCTCAGATTTTCTAAAGGATTTGAAACTTTAGATGAGATTATCAAAGTGCGGTGTTCTCCTCTAATCAAGATAGGTCTCAGATATTCTGAAGAAGCATCTCAAGATCAGAAGCAAGTGCAGAAGCCATCCACCTCCAAAAGTTATCTTGATGCAACAAGGAGAAGGGAACAAGTTGACAATTGACAGCAAAAGCATAATGCAAATTACCAAGTAAATTGGGGGCAATCTACTTCAAGGATGAACAGAAGCTTCAATCGACCACAAGTAAATCATTCTGGCTCAAGAATGGATGTCAATGGAAACTACAGTCATATGGTTGGTAGATTTGATAATCACAGGAATTTCTTCAATGGCCAATGTTTCTCTTGTCATAACTTTGGTCAAAAAGCTACTCAATGTGTTGCCTATATGACCATCATGACTAGGGAAGCTCAAAAATAAAGGAGTATGACATGAATCATGAAAATAACCTACAATAACTTCTCTGCTCTTGAAAATGAAATAGAATGTTCTATCTGTAACAATTTCGGTCATGAAGACTTTGAATGTAGAAGCAGGTTTCGGCAAACAACTCAGAAGGAGCCAGCTTCATTGAGTTCCAAAACATGGAAAAAGAAAGAAATGCAACCAGAAAGATGTGGGATAGCCTTATATGCAAAAGGACAGGAAAATCAACGGTACATTGACAGTGGATGCTCGAAACATATGACAGGTGATAAAGAAAAACTTCAGTCATATACTGCCTTAGAAAGGGAAAAGAAGGTCTCATTTGGAAATGACACCCCTGCATTCATAAAAGGTAAAGGTTCTGCTCTTTTGAAAAATAAGGTCAAAGCTAGAAATTTTATGTATGTTGATGGCTTAAAGCATAATCTATTGAGTTTCAGTCAAATGTGTGATCAAGGAACTGAGGTAATATTTCAATCAAATGGATGTATTGTCCGTGAGCTTGACACAGGAAAAACAGTGATCAAATGCATAAGAACTCCAAATAATTTATACATATTCAAATAAGGAGAACAACAATGCTATCTAAGCAAGAATGATGAACACTGGCTACAACAAAGAAGATTGGGGCATCTTAGATTCTCTCAGATAAGGAAAGCATGCAAATATCAGGCGGTTCATGATCTTCTTAACATCAGAATTCCAGATAATACAATATGCAAATCATTTCAATTTGGTAAGAAAACCAGAACTAATTTCCCTGAGAAGGAAGGATCAACTAGTAGGCCACTTGAACTGGTCCACACCGATATATGTGGTCCAACTAGGAAGAGGTCACCTCGAGGAGAAGAGTATTTCATATTGTTCATTGATGACTTTTCAAGGATGTGTTGGATAAGACTCATGAAGTATAAAGATGAAGCTTTCGAAAAGTTCAAGTCATTCAAAGCTTTGGTTGAAAACGAATCAGATCGCAGAATCAAATGCCTAAGATCTGATCGAGGAGGGGAATTTACCTCAGATGAGTTTTTCAATTTTTGTGAAGAACATGGAATAAGAAGGGAATTCTCTGCTGCAAGTACTCCGCAGCAAAATGGAGTAGTGGAAAGGATGAACAGAGAAGTTCAACAAATGGCTCATGCTATGCTTGATGAGTTTGGAACTCTCATAACCTTTTAGGGTGAAGCCGCATTTGCCACTGTTACTATTCTCAACAAGACAAATGTCCGGGTAAACAACACTCAGACTCCGCATGAAATTTGGTATGGTAAGACTCCCATGGTAAAATACTTCAAAATTTTTGGAAGAAAATGCTACATTAAAAGGACTGATGAAAATCTTGGCAAGTTTGAACCTAGAGAAGATGAAGGAATTTTACTTGGATACTCTCCCCACAACAAATCATACAAATGTTACAATAAAAGACTTGGTAAAATTGTTGAAAGCATTGATGTAGTGGTTGATGAAGAAGGAAACACTCCTAGGCAGATAAAATCTGAAGATTTTGAAGATGACGAAGACTATCTGTCAACATCAAATTAGATTCATGACGAAGAAGAAACACATGAGGCACCAGAAGGACAGATAAGGATAGAAGAAAAAAATCCATCCAGATACATTCAGAAGAATCATCTAGAATCTCAAATTTTGGGATAGAAAGAGGCAAGCGTTCAAACAAGAAGAACCATTTCAGAAGCTTCAAGCTATCTAGCATTTCTCTCCTCCACTGAACCACAAAATGTAAGAGAGGATTGCAAAGATGAATGCTAGGTCAAGGCCATGGAGGAAGAACTCGAGCAGATTGAAAAGAATAACACTTGGGAGTTGGTTCGTAGACCAAAAGATAAGAATGTCATAGGGACAAAATGGATTTTCAAAAATAAGCTGAATGAAAATGGGGATGTGGTTAGAAAAAAGGCAAGACTTGTTTGTAAAGGATATGCACAACAAGAAGGCATAGAATTTGAAGAAACTTTTGCTCCAGTTGCTAGACTTGAGGCTATAAGAATGTTCCTTGCTCTCTCTAGCTTTCAGAAGTTCAAAGTATTTCAGATGGACGTGAAATCTGCCTTTCTAAATGGAGACTTAAATGAAGAACTATATATTGAACAACCAGATGGGTTCATTCTTGGAAATGATCCAAAACTTGTATGTAGACTCAAAAAGGCTTTCTATGGCCTTAAACAGGCTCCAGGGGCGTGGTATTATTGGTTGGATAAGTACCTCCATCAACAAGGTTTTATTAAAGGATCAACTGATAGCAATCTATATATAAAATTTGACAATGATAAGTTGTTGATACTTGTTGTGTATGTTGATGATATCATCTTTGGTAGCAATGAAGAAGATATGAGTCAAAATTTTTCCTTGGTGATGCAGAAAGAGTTTGAAATGTCCATGCTTGGTGAGCTCACATATTTTCTTGGTTTACAAGTCCAACAAAACAAAGCCGACATTTTTCTATCACAAACCAAATATCTCAAGCAGATCTTGAAGAAATATGAGATGGAGGATTCGAAACCAGCATGTACCCCTATGGTGATAGGATGTAGCCTCAGCGCAAATGATGAATCGGCAGCAGTACATCAACCAAATTATAGATCCATGATTGGTAGTCTACTCTATATAACATGTACCCGTTTAGACATTATGCATGCAGTGGGAATAGTTGGAAGGCTTTAGGCAAATCCAAAGGAAAGTCATCTTTAGGAAGTTAAGAGAATTTTCAAGTATCTTCAAGGAACTCAAAACTATGGATTATGGTATCCTAGAGGTACAAATCTCACACTTCATGCATACACATATGTGGATTGGGTAGGAAGCATGGATGATAGGAAAAGCACTAGTGGTGGTCCATTCTTCATGGGTCCTAGATTAGTATCCTAGTTCAGCAAGAAATAAAGCTCTATTGCATTATCTACAGCTGAAGAAGAATATGTAGCTGCGGCATCTTGGTGCACACAACTCCTTTGGATGATGCAAACATTGCAAGATCTTAAAATCACTTGTACTCCACCTATCTCCATTTTTTGTGATAATACAAGTGCAATCAGTATTTCAAAGAATCTTGTCATACATTCAAAGACTAAGCACATACCGATCAAGTATCATTTTATCCGAGAACAAGTGCTTGAACAAAAGGTCAAATTGGAGTCTGTTCCCTGTAAGGAACAAATTGTTGATATTCTCACCAAACCACTGCCTAGGGAGACCTTTGAATACCTCAGGCAAAAATTGGGGGTAGTTGATGCATCATCTTGCTGTTGAATCTTGTCTGTTTCAAAGATTGTTGTATGCGAGTTTCATATGGGGTATACGCGTACATACACCGGTTTATGTGGGTACGGTCGACTTGAAGAAAAGTAAGGATGAGAAGAGTCCGATATGGGTCTGTCAAAGACCATCTGGCACAGGTTCAGGGGGAGCATATATTCTTCTAATAATGCATTTTTGGCATTATTGTAGAAGATCTTGGTTTAATTCTTCAGTTGTTTTGATGTCAGGAGGAGCAAGTGTAGAAGGAGAATATGGATATTGATCTATGATTGTCAATTGTTGTTGATATTATGTATTATATTTCTTTTGTCAAGGTCATGTAACGGCCTATCTTGGTTGCCCCACTATTCCTGGGATGGATAATGTAATGAGCGTATTCTATCATGTATCCCCTCTTGGTTGGGAATCGTGTGTATGAAGTGTTTGGTGATAGGAAGGTTAGTTATGATGTATAAAGTCAGATTTCTTTTGTAGAACATCTTCTTGCAGATCTTGTCTAGATGTCAGGGGGAGCTTGGACAACACAACAGAGTAGAGATTTCAGCATATACTTAGGGGGAGCATAACCCTTTGCCCTTGATGTAAAAGGGGGAGGAAAAACCTTGAGTGACCTTGGGTTGCCATCAAGTCCAAAGGGGGAGATTGTTGGCATTATGACACAGGTTTGGACAGGTTTATAAGTGTTGTCCTTGATGGCAACTCACTCAAATAACAGATCACAAGTTCAGGCTCTCAAAATAGTAGAAAATGAGAGATCCACAGGTTCCTGATTCACAAAGCTGCGGTCATCGGCTAGTTCTGCAGGTGCGCTAATCGAAAGGTGCGGACATGTTCGCAGGTGTAACGAACAAAAAGTGCAGACGTAAAGTACATGCACTTTCATGTAAAGAGAAATGCGCGCACGTGGGAAATCTTATGGTTGGTCCATGATATTTAGTCCAACATTTTGATCCTATGGTTTTGGTCCGTGGTTTTGCATCTAAAGTATTGAACCCAGGTTTTGGGTCCCTAGTATTGGATCTCTATGGTTTTGGATGATGGTTTGAGTAAGGCCTAGTCTATAAAAAGGAAAGGAGATCATTTGGCTGGACACAGTTGTGTTGAATATCTTAAGAAGAGCAAGATCTGAAAATACTGGTGATCGGTTGGTGAGTTACAACTAAATCAAGGAGAAACCTGAGCATTACAAGACAGATCTACTGATGGGTTGAGATCTCTTTGGCACATGATCAGATCTGTAAATCTGATAGTCTGGGGTATAATTGAAGTCTGATAAATTGTCTATACCCGGAGGACCGCAGGCTTGACACAGCACATGTGCGGATGTTCGTAGGCTAGACACAGTGCAGGTGTGGAGGTCCACAGGCTTGGCACAGCACATGTGCGGAGGTTCGCAATATAGACACAGCGCAGGAGCGGAGGTCTGCAGGTTGGACACAGCGGAGGTGCGGATACCCGCATGTTTCTATTGGTGAAGTTGTAGACTTTTCTTGAAATATGTTTTAGCTGTTTTTGTCTATTACTACAGTATTCAGGGTTCTGAATTGGTGTCTGGTTGCTATGTGCTAAGACGTTGTTGATTCAGTATTTATACAAGGAAGTTGGTTGATTGCAGATCTATTTGATGTTTGATCGATATTCATGGATCCAGTTTGAAAATTTACGAAACATCGTCCCTGGAAGAAAAGAGAAGGTTGTAACCTTCTGCAGGTTGAAGCCTATATGTTGGTATAAGACTGCACTACTACAGAATCATTGTAAAAAGAAGTTTCTAATTGAAAGAAGATAGATACATATTGCAGCAGGTGGTTTTCACCCACAATGGGTTTCCACCTTATATCTTGTGTTCTTTTGTGTGACTGTCTACTCTATTTTTCTTGTTTACTATTATATGGTTCTAACACATAGATTAATGATCAACATCTAAAGAATAAATTAAATTATAAGTCTGGAAGGTATACACAAGATTCATTAGTCAGATCTGCAAATGTTTTTATAAATTGAAAAAGAATTTAATAATATTGATTCGCCCCCCCCTCTCAGTATTATTTTCAACACTCTTTTCCTATTCAATAAAATCATTTCATGCTTCAGTATCCCTAGAGAGATTATCATTGATCATGGCAATCACTTCCAAAATAATATGAAGTCTGAGTTGGATTTTAAATTGGGATTTCGGTAGGAGCATTCATCATCCTTATTATCCTCAAGCAAATGGACAAGTAGAAGTTGTTAATAAATCCCTTAAGGCTATCCTACAAAGGATGGTCAACTAGGTTATGTCCAACTTGCATATCATGTTATATCCTGCACTTTGGGCATACCAAATTTTTGTTAAGGCTACTACATGTTTTAATCCTTTTCAACTGGTTTATGGGTTAGAATCAATTTTTCTTGTAGAATGTGAAGTTCCATCTCTCAAATTAGCAATCCAACTTCTACCAGACACTTCAAGTCTTTAAGAATGCCTCATTCATTTGGAACATCTCAATGAGCAATGTTAGGATGCAACCATAATGGAAGAAGCTCATTAGAAAAGGGTAAAATCTCAGTTTGACAAGATTGAATGACCTAAGGTTTTCTCTAAAGGTGACCTAGTTTTGTTCTATGAACAAAACAAAGACACCTTGGGGGTAGGAAAGTTTAAACCTATGTGGTATGGTCTCGATATTGTTAAGAAGGTCTTAAAGAAGGGTGAATATGAATTGGTAGAATTTGAGGGAAATGTGTTGTTGAAGCCTAGAAATGGGCTCTATCTCAAGAAGTATTATGCCTATGTTCTTGCCTAGAAATCACTATGTTTTGTGAATATTGTACATAGTATTTTGTTTTTGTCTATTGCTCTTCTGGTGATGATTATATTTTTGATCTACTCTTGTAGGTTTCAATGGGTTATTTGGTGTATTTAGGGTTTGTTGATGGTGCTAGTAGACATACACAAAATTTTACATCCACCGCTTGGGTTATATATTATCCATATGGTTAGTTGTTAGTCTCAAGAGGCATATGTATTGGTACTGCTTCTAATAATATGGTTGAATACAACATTGTTATTTATTTACTATCTAAAGTCATATCTGTTATCGGGAAAACTAGTGTCTATTCAGAGCTATTAGTCTTGCTAAGACAGGTAGCTATCTTAGAAACAAACAAACTAAAGTTACTTGTGATTTCCTTTATGAGAAGTAGATGAGAGAGAAGCAGAGAGTACCAACCTCAGCCTTCCACTTGGTTCCTTGCTTGTTTCCTCTCTCCTTTGACAGATCTTTGTTGCTCCTTCCTTGCTTGTCCCACTTCAAAGAACACCTGTAGAGTCAAAGCAGCATAATACCATCAAAGCATAGAGATCTACAATCATAAAAAATACAAGATCAGATATATATTGACCATAAAAATGCATATATCAATTCAAGATTCAAAGAAATACAAGAATATGGAGGAAAAAGCAAATAACTTTATTGATAGAAGTAGTAGAAGAGAGGATTACAACCCATTGATCTGACCCAATGCCATACTCCCTGCATGAAAGCCCTTCTTCACCTCATGAAAAGCTAGATCACCCAACACTATGATGTTCCATAAAGAAACCAATAGCACTTCCTTACAAGATGTAAAATTCCAGCCTCTAGATCTCTAGGATGAGGGATCCATATATAGATGTTTGCAGGTGGGTGAGTCATCTTCTAGGTTTTTGATTAGTGTCATTTCTCTGATAGTTCTCAATTCCACTTGGACATTTCATGGTCTCTTACTCATCCCTAGGTGAATCTAGAGAGGCAAGTGTCACAGGAGAAGTTTCTGGAAGATTCCATGATCATCCACCTTGCAAACTATGTCTACCATTTGTCTACTCTCGCCCATCACACCCCAGAGAAGAGATTTTCAGTATGTATCGCACCCTTTGTGTGTATTAGGTGGGATGCATCGCACCTTGACCATGGAGCAGGTGGGATGGTCCAGTTTTGACCAGTTCTGAGCAGTGTTTCATGGAAAACTTCTACGAGATGATGTAATCAGTTGACCTTGTTCCTTTAGGGTATGAAACAACACTTTTAGGGACTTATAAGCCCTTAGTTTATGGACATATGCGATTGGGGTGGTAGTGCCTAAATATGTCTATAACAGTTTCCCCCTAAAGCATGAGGTCATAAATATTTTGATGCCGGGTGAAATGCTTTATCATGAGGATCCGAGGTTTTTTCACACTGGAAGGTGACCTGTAATAAGATACAATACAATACATTATCTTCATAATATATTCATGATCTAGCTGAGGGGGGAATTCCCATGCTCAGATTTTATAAATTAATTTTCATGTACATAAGACAGATAACCGTCTGTATGGCAGACTGATGATTCTGGTAGAGCCATCATCCTTTGGATTGGATGATTATCTGTGTAACTATGATGTACATTTAATGTCTTTATTTTCCTGAATATATCATAGCCCAGATGGATGAAACTAGATCTGGGGTCTTCAAACTCGTTCAATCTTCACCCGACGTACAAGTCGATCAATGTGAAAAGATGTTTTGAAGTCGAACATGGAACGACATTACCTTATTACCAGCCAATGATGTAAGTTGTTAACAAGCGCGAGAGGAATCGCCGATAATGATGATGACCCTCAAGGTATGTTAGTACAATTCACATGGTGTGAAAATGGGACTTGGCATCGAACACCACGCAAAATCTTTCGGTCGAAGGCCATTAACGTAAACCTATTGCCGGAAGTGAGAAACTTGCCATTGAGGCATGCAAGCTTCAAAGTACTGAAAGGGTTGTTCCTAAGTCAACTTCTTGGATAATGAGC
>APFE030517071.1:3063-18967 GCA_000404065.3 Pinus taeda | reverse complement strand
GAGGCATGCAAGCTTCAAAGTACTGAAAGGGTTGTTCCTAAGTCAACTTCTTGGATAATGAGCTGATGTTGACAAGAAGTGACTCATCGTAGGAGGGCATTAATGAATCCCACATCTACGACACAGAATAGAGAAAATGATTTTGTGGAGGTGAAAATGATCTGATGATACAAGGTTCAAGGTGGCGGTCATGAAAGAATGAAGGGTGAAGGTATTGCAACGGATGAGACACATGCTGCGTTGGTGAATTCTCTGAGCGACTTCTATTGAACATATCAGTGACACTGAAATGGATTGGTAGCATTAACCCCAAAAATGGATGGTGCGGTGGACCAATGGTGATATGACTGGTGATCAGAATAACCCAACTCGACTCAGTCATGGTGATGGAGTGAAAGTGTCATGTTCAAGAGCGACTTGCTACCAATAAAGTTTCTTCAAGTTTTCTTCCCAATTTTTCCCCAATCATTTCTGACCAATACCTCTTTATTTTTGTCAAGCTTTAGGAGGATAACATATGCTTGTTCTATAATTTTCCCTTCGGGCAAACCCATCGCTATGTTTTAACGAGCCTAGCAACAGTGAAACTCGCTCTTGCCTGCATGGACAAGTTTGTTGCTATTGTTTTAACGAGTTTAATGACAAAGATAACTTAGTCCTTTTCAATTTCAGAGAGTCTGAAAAGAGTCGGAAAGGCAACTCCAGTAATCATTTTTCGTAATATAATCTATTAAGTCTGAAAAAGTATAAAATAATATGAAAGGGATGACGTTTCAATAGTTTTAATGAGTTGGGCAAGACAAGTGCTCGATCCTTTTGTGTAATTATCCCTCAGGTCCAAAAATATTAAAATCTAGAGGAGGGATAGCACTTCTGATCGCTTTAACAAGTTGGAGAGGCCAATTGCTCAACAATATTTTCATATTTTACGAGTCAGATGAAAGGAGCTTAAAGGAGACTTGTTTTGTTTAGGAACGAGTGATATTTTCAGGTAGCAGCTGGTTCCAGGTGAGGCTTGGAACTTTTCAATCATGGCAGTGTAAAGAATATGGCTAACAGAATCACTTGTCACAACTGTTCCTCAAAAGGGATAAACAATCAAATGAAAGTGTATGATCGGCTAAAAAAAAGTGGAGGTGATGGTAAGAACACAACCAAGGCTCAAAATTTGATGGTAATGCGATCACAATGGTTATTTACCGAAGGTGGGTTCATTTTTTAATGAGCTTAAACTCTAGTGGAACATATGCTCATTGCTAGGTTTATTTTTTAACGAGCTTGAACTTCACGTAAAACTGCTAGTGATAATGGTCATTGATATTTGATTCACCGTTAACACCATGTTCTTTTGACGGTCATACTACCTGTTCAATTGCTCCATCAAACTGATTAGATATGAGAATACATGCTTGAAAAATGAGTTTAAAAACTAATACCCTTCTTGAATTACATGAAAAGTAACTTAAAAGTAGTTTCCTCTCATTTTACCATTTCATTTGAATTTGGGATTGTTGGAGCTCTAGAAGTGTTTCCCCCTTGATTTTCATCAGCTGATTTCGGGAGATTCTGTGGATGATTTTCGGCACCGTCTAGACCAAGTAGGAGCTAAACCTAAGCTCTTCAGTTGCATTCTTTCCTTTCTGAATTCTGACCACGTTTTCCTGCTTTTCTGAGCCTCTGGGGTTTGAACAATACGTTCTGTCCCTAGTGCACCTAGTATACATCAAAAGGTGTGATGCATATTAGGTTGGCCATTGGCCAGTCAGTATGCATCCCACCCAGTACATAGCTATGGTGTGATGGGCGCAAGGAGGAAAACTCATGGAAATTTTTCCTGTTTTTTACCAAGTCAGGATCCTAATTCTTCTCTTGTTTGTTTTTCAGAGATTCATGGGAGCAAAATGGTTGTCACATGGTGTGAACGTGATCATGAAGAAGAGGTCATGGTTCCCTTACATGATCCAGGTACGATAACTGCATTGTGGAACTGTGGCTTTCTCAAGTTCTTCTGCATATCTAGCATGAGGCAACAAATCAACTTGTTGCAATATTTCCTCGATGCATGGGATCCTACCAACCAAGTGTTCTAGATTAGAGGCAAATACATCCCTTTGACTGTTGAGGACATCTACTTTTTTACTGGTTTATCGAGGCGTGGTGCCCCTCTCTCACTATCAAGTTTTGCCTGTGGGGGCGAATCTGTGAGGGATTATATTCGCTGATACTATAAAGAAGGATCTCAGCCAAGTAGGGATGACAAGATCAGTATCCGAGATGTCACTGACCGGTCCTTGAGGACTATATTATTCATCTTTGCTAGATTGGCTGGAAGTGCAGCTCTTCACTTGGCCAACAGGTCCTATATGTAGTATGCCCTGGAATGCCTTGAACCAAAGGTATTCAACTGGTGTGATGCAGTACTTCCGATGATAAAAGAATAGCTTACCAAGGTGAAAAACAAAAGATCCAAGAACTTTGGTTATGGTTCTATTTTGACTACTTTCACCTTGGAGAAGATCCCACTGATGCAGCCACAATACATTTCACTCGGTCTACCACCACCGACTGAGCCACGGATGTAGAGATGGGTTGACCTTATGGCCTGAAATTCTGGTCAATCGCAGGTTTCCTTCTCTGATGCCTTCTTTGTGGTTAAACCGTCAGCAAATGGTTTATGCTGAGTGTCCGTATGCTGGGATGGATTTCCGGGGTGACCCAAATTCAGTGTTGTCAGCTGGCGAGTAGTGGGGTGTCATAGGTAAAAATCTCTGACCATATCTCTATTTATTGCTTTTATAATGTTCTTGTGCTTTTTAAATTTTTATCAAGACTAATCAAAACTCAGCTGTTCGTGTAGATATTGGACTAGTGTGACCAGCAGTGTGCCTGAGAGTAGCAGCTGACATTCCAGCAGGAGAGGTTGTAGGGAGGGTTGTCCTTCGCGATCTGGATATATCCAAGACTCTTGTAGTGTTGCAGGATGAAATCGAGGGTCTCACCCTTGGTATTCAGGATGTGAGGACTGACGAGCTTCCTCTGAGATTACAGTGCCATACCACTGGCATGCTGAGCAGATGGACTAGGCTCTTACGCATGATTGCATAGGCGGTGACCTGTTATCACCAACACCATTAGACTAGGGTGCCTCCTAGTATTTTGAGTTATTGGGTCATATGACCAATTTTGTCCTGGACACAGAACACTATGTACAAACTATAAATAGTTATATATATTTTTTATTTTTGGAGCTTTATATTGGTTAAGTTATATGATCCTGATGCAAATATTGATGAAATGCTTTTCTTTTATAAATGTTGGAAATTTCTATCTAACACATAATTTGCTAATGAATTGGTTAATGTGTTTAATTTTCTGGAAATGTGTTGATATTGAATAGAATCAAACCACCTTTCCAAAATCTTGACCTTTAGGAACATACGATAGATAGATGGATTCCAAATGAAATAGATGTCGGTAAGATGTAGAATGATGAGTTGTGAGTCTAGCCTGAAGATAAGTCGGCATATGCCATGCACAATGGCATCAGAGAGGAGCTCTATCAATGCATTGTATTCAACAATGTTTTTCGTCGATCGACGAATACATACCCCTCTGAAACTCACTAACTCACTGCTTGGATCAAAGATGGCTCGGTCTGTAGAAGATAGGTTCTGCGTACTACGACTTGCTCCATCAGCGTATCCAACAAATGATTCCAATAGGTTTGACATCTACAACAAAATGCAAAAGTGTATTACCTAACCAGAACGATCACCCTTAACGAAAACAAAAATGTAACAAAAGCATATGAAGAGGTTACTACGCTTAGTCAAGCATAGTAACGCTTAAGGTACAACCCATTTCAAGGTTGCGACAGTGGAATCCCATCGTAATCTACTAGCTCATAGGCTCCTTTTTCTAATACATGCTTAACAATATAGGTACCCATCCATAAAGACTGGAACTTACCTGCTCCCAATTTATCGGATTCCTAATCGTAAAGTAAGACCAGGTCACCTTCTGAGAAGACACGGGGTTTGACATTCTTGTCAAACTGCACCTTGACTTGTTTCTTATGTGCTTTGTTAGCCAAGGAGGTGTCATGATAGGTTTCATCTAGTTGGATTAATTCCAAGAAACAAGCCTCTTCCACCGAAGTTCTGGGGAGAAGGTCGATTTCAAGCTTAAGAGATGAAATTTCACACTGAGCTGGTAAGACTACTTCCAGGCCATACATCAGCTAAAAGGGTGTAAATTTGGTTGCACTTCTCACCAATGTTCGGTATGCCCACAAGGCTAAGTACAGGATTAGGTGTCAGCTCCGTTTATGGACTCCAATCATCCTTTGCAGCATGCACTTCAGGACTTTGTTGATCACCTCAACTTGCCCGTTAGCTTGCAGATAATACGGAGTAGAGCTGTCGTGGAATAGTCCTAATTTTGCAGCCAATTCCTTCATCATGTGATTGCGGAAATGCGATCCATGATCTGTGACTATGGCTTGTAGAACACCGAATCTGGAGACTACATTATTGAAAAAGAAAAGAGCAGCTGTTTCGCTGCTATTTTTTAATGTAGGTGATCGACATCGCCTCAGCCCATTTCGTAAAATAGTCAATTGCAACTATGATATACCCATGTCCCCCAGCCGAGGTGGGGTTAAATGTCATGAAATCTATGCCCCATTTGGCCAAAGGCCCAACAGCAACTACTAGATGCAAAGGTGTGGGTGGTATTCTGGTTTTGCGGTCGATGATTTGACAAGCATGGCAACTTCTGACTACGGTTATGCAATCTTTGAACATTGTTGGCCAGAAGTAGCCTACCCGTAAGATATTTTGTACCATAGCGTAACTAGATTGATTCCCCCCACATGTGCTTGAATGAAAATCATTCAGTACTTTTTCGATCTCCTCATGGGTGAGGCACCTTAATAGAACTGTATCGATACCACAACAGTAAAGTGTATCACTAATGAACATGTAGTCTTTTGCTTGGTATCGAGTATGTCATTGTTCTGAATGAAAGGTATTAGAATTAGATTTTTGGGTTTGGAGATAGATTATTATATCTCCGTACCATAGATCACTTGAAGATATCAGAAACAAAGATTCATCCACGATTTTTGCTTTGAACGTTGAATTGTTGGAAGACGATGGGAAGTTGCATAGTAACTCCAAAAAAGCCAGAGATTTCTTTGATTTGGATTTCACAAATTCTAGATCAAACTCTTGCAAAATAGCTATCCATTTTGAATATTTTCCCCCAAGCAACTATCGTGACAAGATGTAAGTCATAGGGTTGCAATCTGACAAAACAGTAGTTTTGCGAAAGAGGATATAGTGTCAAAATCACTATACTGCTTGAACAACTACGAGAGCCAGATTTTCAACATAGGAGTACTTGCTTTATATATCATTTAAGTTTCTACTTAAATAATACACAGGATTTTTGATTCTATTGTCTTCTTGAACTAAAACCATTGCAATGGTCGTATCTACTTCAGCTAGATACAAGTTAAAGTCTTTTTGATAGTCAGGGGCATACATTAATCATGCTTTTATTAGGGATTTCTTTAGAGCATCAAAGGAAGCTTGTGCACCCTGATCCCAGTTGAAGGGCACTTATTTTTTCAATAGATGTGTATAACCTTTAGCAAGTTCGACGTAATTTGGAATGAACCTCCTGAGAAAGTTTGTTTTCCCTTGGATTTTTTGAATCTGAAGAAAAGTTGAAGGTGGAGGTAGATCGATGATTACCTAACCTTACATGGGTCGAGGAGAATCCCGTCCTTTGAAACTACAAAGCCAAGTAAATGACCAGAACCGACACAAAACACACACTTGTGTAGATTGAGTCATATCTTATAGTGTCAACAACGTAGAAATATTGCTCTCAAATGCTACAGATGATCAGTCCGCTTTCGCGAATGAGCCGGAATATCATTGAGATATGGTTGAACGATGTTCTTGATGTCATGGAAGGCATAATTCATTTCCCTCTGAAAGGTTGCCCCTGCGTTCTTTAAACCAAAAGGTAACTTATGATATGTTAATTTGCCCCACGGACAAATAAATGCAGTCTTTGACTAGTCCTGTGGGTAGATATTTATTTGATTATACCCAAAAAATCCATCCATAAATGAAAAGATTTCGCATCCAGCGCATTCATCAATTATATGGTCGATGAAGGGTGTAGGGTAGTTATCCTTTGGACAAGCTTGATTTACATCCTTGTAATCAACACACACTCTAATTGTTCCTTTCTTTTTCATCATAGGAATAATATTCGATACCTAATCAGTTAGAGGAATCGGGTAAATGAAACCAGCATGTAAAAATTCTTTAACTTTTGCCTTAATGGCAGCGACTCTCTTCGGGTGCACCTGCCGAAGCCGTTGTCATACTGGTTTGACATCTGGATACATCTTAATTTTGTGTTCAACTATGCTTGAGTCAATGCCTGGAATTTCTTCATATGACCAAGCAAAGACATCTCTGAGTGTAATATACTTCCAGTTATGAAGAAGAAAAATATTTGCCGACATGAATATTCTCTACAATATCTAGTTTGGTCGAGATATTCATGGCGATGGTTTCTCCAATATTGAACAGATTTCGCTCGGAATCCACTCTATTTACAGTATTTGATATAAAATCAAAAACTGAAGGATGATTAAGGTCACTGGAAGAATCTTCGTTGTAATCCAGAAGATGGGAACAATGGTAGAAATCTTCCCATGGTGCCTCTCTTATCATCATTGACTAAACGATTCCTTCGTCTGTAGAATATACATGTGACCAAGGATCTAAAGAGGTACCATATTCCTTAGACCTATCTACTCAAATGCTTGATGAGTGTTTCTTTGGGTTCACTGCTAGGTCGAGAATATTGATTGCTACAATATTTCCATGGGGCTTGGAGGCAAAACCTGGCAATGATCCATGCTAATATCATATTCAGAAATCCTCTACATAGTAGATACCATATTGCAAGTTCCCACCAGGGCCACTTCCGCTAGATTGTTTGGAGGTGGTAGGGAAAAAGTACCCATCAATGTAGGGTCTTTTAGCAGACCTACTCCGATATTTTGAAGCAATTGAGAGCTTCCGTGGATCATCGGAATGCTTCTCGTAAATTGTGAAATGTTGGGGCGAAAAGTTTGTTGGTCGACGATTGTAATTCCTCCTTGAAAACGAAATGCAATATTTCTGAAGTATGTCAACACAATAGTAGCCATAACATAAAGCCAAGGCCTTCCCAGTAGGATGTTGTAATCAAGGTTTCCATTGATAACTTCAACATCAATTTTTACTGTTTTTCCCCCCAGTTCAACTTGCAAGTTACTTAAAATCTCGTACGGGGAGTATTTCTATCCATCAAATGCTTTTAACATCGTTGATGATTGCAACAAGGGTGGAGATCCTAAAGCTTTCCAGCAACTCATTAACATAATACATGTAGATTCCCCCTCATCAATAATTGTTCAATGAATAGTTTTGCTTAGGGCTTTCACTTGAATGAGGAAAGCGAGTTGAGTTGGTAACTAAGGTTCATATCCTTATGATTAAAGGCCACGAGATTGGAATCTTCTAGGTCAATCCCACCTATTGCTGATAATAGAGCCTACTTTTGGAAGGGGAAATTTTGCAGTACCTCAAGTGTCGACATAGCGGACGACGATTGGGCCAGGTCCTCTACTATATTATAATTTTGTGCTGCTCTGGCATAAGGATTAAATTTTGATTTTTGTACTACTCCCTTTGGCGGCTTTATCGTTAGCTCAGGAATGATGGGTGGCACAACTTCAGTCGAAGTTGTTGTCGAAATACTAGGTTGATCAGTAGCCTTATTATTTGACATCTGTGGGTTCTCATAATCTTTATTCCTTATCGATCTTAAAGCATCATTTTGTTGTTTCGAAATGGAAAACATAAGCACTTGAGACAGGGAAGCATTGTTGCTAGCAACCAGATTAGTTTCTGGGTTTAGAAATGGATCAGTGAATACCACTGAGGTTTTTGAGTTTCTGAAAAACTTCTTAATCTCAGCTTTATGTGGACAATATTTCGTCCAATGATCCTCATCGAATATAAAGCATGGATGACTAGGTTTTCTTTCTCTAGAAGGGTTTGCAGAAGATTTTTTAGGAGATGAATCATCCTTTTTCTTCTTTTTTCTTTTCCCTTTGTTCTTGCCCCCTGGTTGCTTTGATTCTTTGCCCTTGTTAGTCAACATGGCATTAACCTCCGAGGTGAGAGGTTCTTCATTTGTATTTTGATCGGAAACCGTGCAGGCTTTCTTAGATGTAGCCTTTGTGGTTTTCATGCTTGTTGCACCTATTACACCATCACTGGCATGAGATTCTTTGTTTGATTTAGGAGGAGGAACGAAAAAATCGGGTCTAGGAGCATCAGGGATTTTATCATAGAGTGTGCCAAATAGAGTATAGATCAAGTCTAGATATTGTGCACGAGCGATGACTTGCTCTTCAGTGACAACCCCCCCTTTAGCCACATCTTCTATAATAGAAGGTAAGAACGACTTAATAAACCATTCAGCTAGCAACTGATCAAGAACATATGTTTTCATCATTCGACAACGATGCCGCCACTCATGAATATGATCAGATATGTGAGTGGCTGTCGTCTGCTTAAAGTTGGTAAGAAGCTCCGTTCTTGTTTCATACCTTATCGATAACTAAAAATGGGTTAAAAAGGTGGTGGCAAGGGCGCTGAAGTTATCAAATGAAGCTCTAGGCAATTCTATGTACCATTTTGCTGCCAGACCAGTTAACGTTTGTTGAAAAAGGTGAAGCATACTCGAATCATCATTGAGAATGTTGGATGAACACCACAAATGAAAGGTCATCACATGATTCGATGGATCTTCACCTAGATTTCCATTGAATTTAGGAATATGTGATAGAAGTTTATGAGGAATTGCTGGCCACCAAGGGGCATAAGTAATTGGATCATTTGTTAGCCAGTTTATATCTAGTAATTCTAAAGTTTGCATACCAAAATAATGTATTTGATGTTGATAACTTTGATAAGGTTGATGGGAATAACCATTATGCTATGATTGATAGTGACCGTTTTGAATATACAGCTACCCATTACCCATAAAGCCTTGTTGCTCAGGTCCTCGATAAGCTTGTTGGAATTGCGATTGTTGATATTGCACTTGCCATGGTTGTGAAGCCATTTTTTGTTGTCCAATACTGGATGTTTGACCAAGATGAGGGGTGATAGTACCCGTTTTAGCCTGAGTAGCTCCAGTTAAGGAGCCACCAATCGGCGATTGTGGTTGTGTCATGGAGACAAGAGGTTGTTGTGTTACGACCTGAGAAACTTAAGTTCAGCATACAACAGGCAACGCTTGTACTTGCGACACTGTCACAATAGCTGGTGTAATGGGGATATTTGACACAGGTAGACTCGGTTGCATTGAGTATACAACTCTTGGCTGTTGAGGCAGTATTGGCACCCAACCATTGGATGTAATTCCAGCTTGACCCAAATTCTGTTGTGAACTCTCATATGGTTTTTCTCCTGGAGGGAACAATGAAAGGGCATACTACCCGCCATATGGTAGCAATCCAATGTTCGAAGGAAAGATTGGCCTTTGGAGATTGGACTGCCCAAATTGTTACTATTGCAAAGGATCAATTTGCTGAGACTCAACATAAAAAATTCCAGATATTATTTCGGACGAACAAACAGGAACATACCATACCGTCGAAACAGTCCCTAGGTGGACTTCCTCTAGTGATTGAGAGCTAGTTGGGACAAATGCTATACCGGCAAAGATTGTCAGAGTGGCAGCAGGAGGTTCCACTGCTGCTGTGTCAGAAAACACAATCTTAGATTTCGATGGTTGTTCAGACATATCAAGTCTATCCAAAACATTTCCTAGTGATTCTACAGGAACTTGCGATGAAGGGAGACTAACTTCTGAAGTAGAAGGATATAGGTGGATCCCAATTCCAAAATGCAATGTAGTACTAGATGGAAGATCCTCCATAATCTCTTCTATAGCAATCAGTTCGGGTGGAAGAGGTAGACCGTCACGTCCGTAAAATATTTATCGTGATGAAGAAGGTATAGAATCTACAGTGACAGATGTCGGAGCGGTAACACCTTCTGAATCAACCCCAGATGGAACTAGTTTAGGAATAGAAGTGTTTACCATTACACTAGGATCAGTTGTAATGTCCTCTTGTAACTACAAAACTACTTCTATAGAGGCAGGGATACCAGAAATAGTTGAAGTAACTGGAGTCTCTGAGGATGTCGAAACACAAGCTTCAAACAAACCAGGAGACTTTGACCCAGTTAAACAAGATCGCTTGGCTTGGAATGGTTTTGTTTCTGAAGTAAAAGATGGTTGACTCATTAGTCTCCATGAATGATGGGCTTTTGATTGACTTTCTTCCATGATTGTGGATTACTTGATCAACTCAAAATAAAAAGGGGAAAATGTTATTCTGAATTAAATGAATTTTATGACGCTTTGACACAACTTGCTTTCTCAATTTTTAAGAGTTGAGAAAAAGCTAAAGATGACTCTAGTTGCCTAGTGAGAGAGCCCTCTTAGATTGAGGAGGCTAAGCCTTAGCCAAAAGTTGGTTTGAAATAGTTACTCAAAGTCTTCTTGATCAACAGCCTTTCAGGGGTGGATTTTTGTGCTAACAGGAGCAAAGGACACCAACCTGAGTCTTGCGCTTAGTTCCTTGTTTGGTTCCTCTCCCTTCTGATAGATCTTCGCCACTCCTTCTTCATCTACCCAACTTCAAAGAGAACCTGTGGAATCAAAGCAACATAATACTATCGAAGAACAGAGATCTACAATCACAAGCAATACAGGACCAGATATGTATTGACCACACAAATGCATATATCATCAAACATACAAGAATGTGGAGGAAAACTTGAATAGCTTTATTAATATCAAGAATAACAAAGAGGATTACAACCAATTGTTCTGACCCAGCGTCACCCTCTTAGCATGAAAGCCCTTCTTCACCTTATGAAAAGCTTAGATCACCCAACACTATGATTTTGCACCAAGAAACCAACAACACTTCCTTACAAGATACAAGATTCCAGCCTCTAGATCTCTGTGATGAGGGATCCATATATAGATGATTACAGGGGGGTTAGTCGGCTTCTAGGATTTTGATTAGTGTCCTCTCTCTGATATTTCTTGATTCCACTTGGAGATTGATGATCTCTTACTCATCCCTAGGTGAATTCAGAGAGCCAAGTGTCACAGGAGAAGTTTCTGGAAGATTCCATGATCATACACCTTGCAAACTGTCTCTACCATTTGTCTACTCTCGCCCATTGCACCCCATTGAAGGGCCTTTAAGTATGTATGACATCCCCCATGTGCATTAGGTGAGATGCATCACACTTTGACCATGGAGCAGGTGAGATGGTCCAGTTTTGACCAGTTCTGAGCAATTTTTCATGGAGAACTTTTGGGAGATGATGTAATCAGCTGACCTTATTCCTTTAGGGTATGAAACAAAACTTTTAGGGACTTAGAAGCCCTTGGTTTATGGACATATAAGTTTTGGGTTTCAGTGCCCAAATATGTCTATAACAGTTGCCTCCTAAAGCATGAGGTCATAAATCTTTTGATGTCGGGTGAAATGCTTTATCATGAGGATCTGAGGTTTTTTTGCACTGGAAGGTGACCTGTAATAAGATGAAATACAATACATTATCTTCATAATATTTTCATGACCTACCTGAAGTGGGAATTCCCATGCTCATCTTTTATAAATTCATTTTCATGTACATAAGACAGACAACTGTCTGTATCGCAGACTGATGATTCTGGTAGAGCCATCATCCTTTGGCTTGGATGATTATCTGTGCAGCTATGATGTACATTTGATGTCTTTATTTTCCTGAATATATCACAGCCTGGATGCATGAAACTAGATCCGGCGTCTTCAAACTTGTTCAATATTTTCCTAAAGTACAAGTTGATCCATGTGAAAAGATGTTCTGAAGTCGAACATGGAAAGACATTGCCTGATTAGCAGCCAATGATGTAAGTTGTTAATAGGTGCGAGAGGAATCGCCGATAATGATAATGACCCCCAAGGTACTACAATACAATTCACATGGTGTGAAAATGGGACTTGGCATTGAACACCACACAAAATCTTTTGGTCGAAGGCCATTGATGTAAACCTGTCACCAGAAGTGAGAAACTTGCCATTGAGGCATGTAAGCTTCAAAGTACTGAAAGGGTTGTTCCTAAGTCAACTTCTTGGATAATGAGCTGATTTCGACAAGAAGTGACCCATCGTAGGAGGGCCTTAATGAATCCCACATCTACGACATGAAATGGAGCAAATGATTTTGTGGAAGTGAAGACAATCTGATTATACAAGGTTCACGGTGTGGTCATGAAAGAATGAAGGGTGAAGGTATTGCAACAGATGAGTCACAAGCTGGGTTGGTGAATTCTCTAAGCAACTTCTCTTGAAGATATCGACGGCATTGAAATGGATTGGTAGTGTTAACCCCAAAGATGGATGGCATGGTGGACCAATGGTGATATGACCGGTGAACGGAATAACCCAACCCGACTCAATCATGGTGATGGAGTGAAAGTGTCGCTTTCAAGAGTGACTTGCTACCAATAAAGTTTCTTCAAGTTTTCTTCCCAAATTTTCCCTAGTCATTGTTGACTAGTACCTCTTTATTTTTGTCAAGCTTGAGGAGGATAACATATTCTTGTTCCATAATTTGCTCTTTGGGCAAACCCGTCACTATGTTTTAATGAGCCTAGTGACAATGAAACTTGCTCTTGTGTGCATAGACAAGTTTGTTTCTATTGTTTTAATGAGTTTAACAACAAAGATAACTTAGTACTTTTCAATTTTAGAGAGTCTAAAAAGAGTCAGAAAGGAAACTCCAGTAATCCTTTTTCATAATATAATCCAGTGACTTCGCTTTCACTAGTTGATGGTCTACTTTCAACATGATTGTTAGAGGTTGATGACACTGGATTGTGCAAGCGAGGAGACCAGTCCCTTAAGATCCGTGGGATACAAGGACAATTTCGATGATAGTGGTCCCCTTTGCAAATGACACATGGATATTTAGGTTTGGATGGTGCAATGTGTGGATTTTCACTAGATGATGCATGGTTGCCCCTTTTTTCCGTTGGCTCCTTCTTCTTCTTCTCCTTCCCTTTATTATTCTTCTCAGTTACATGGTTTTTAGTTTTACCAGATTTACCAAGCAAAGAGGAAGAAGGAGAGGGAAAGATAAATGAAGTAGAAGGTTGGGGGGTAGCTCTAGTATCATTTGGTTGCTAATTTGATTCCTCAGGAATGATGATTCTTTGAATGACAAAGGTTGAGAAGAGCCGTATTGGCAGACCAATTGTCAGTCCTGGAAGGGACAATGTGGCCATATGAGGTGCACCAACATCTTCCCAAGAGGAGAAAGGAATAGGATTTCCCCTAAGGGGAAATCCTTGGTTGGTGGACTCCATTTTCTCAACCTAAGATCAACAAGGGAACAATGATGTTATTCCGATTAAAATAAATTTTATGACGCTTTGACACAACTTTCTTTTTCAATTTTTAAGAGTTGAGAAAATGCTAAAGATGACTCTAGTCGCCTTTGATTTTTAATGAGCCTGAAGTGACAAGTGCTGAGATGGACCTTTTCTTTTAAGGAGTCTGAAAAGGAATGAAAGAGACTGTTACACTGAAATTTGTCACCATGACTATCTACAGTTAATATGGCTCCATCAATAGTCATATTATCCTCCTTGTCAAGCCTCATACCTTTACTCTTCATGTCAAACTTCAAAAAGAGAGAAAGTCAGTTAAAAACATGTTTATCTTTGGGTACGTAGGTTCTCTCTACCTCGCCTGCATGTACGCACTCCAAACATACTGTACCTACGTACTTGTACGCTCTGTAAGCCAAAGGATGGGTGCGTACCCCGTAAAGGTCAAAAGGCGCGAGTTTCATCTTTAAAAAGTTACTTGTGGTCACTTCTAGAGCCTTCTAGAAGAGTGTTTGACGTGTATTGAGCGACTCCAAATGGTTCATGCATCCCTATGATAGAGGAACTTATCCCATCAAGAGAGGAGCTACCCCATCCAAAAGAGGGAGTATCCCATTGATGTTGGAACTGAATAACTTCCTCTAGTGTACTATAAATACAGGCATTGGGCCAGAGGAGGGGAGGTTGAAAGCTGAACATTCCAAAGGGTAAATGCTGCTGGAATTAGGACTTCCATTGTTGACTTGTGAGGAGAGATTACTATCCTTCCTTGTTGCCATATTGGGAGTGGGTGAGCTTGTCAAAGTAGAGGAAATCTCTTGTTGGACCCTGGGAGGAGCTTGCACAACACCAAGGCTCAGGTTGTAATGGTTCCTTTTTTGTTTCCTTAATACAAATAAGTCCATTCTTCTCAATGATTTGTTGTTAATGAATTATTTCATGTACTCCTTGGTCTATGTGATGAATATGCTTTGTTTTATGATGAATATTCAGGTGTTATGTAATCTTTTGCTTTGTTAGTGTATGCAGGTCTTAAAGTGAAGGAGGAGCTCATCTGGATCAGCAAGGCTGGACTGCTACAACAAGCGTTGGACCTAAGGTAAGATCGGAAAACACTTGGTTTTCTCATAGAATAATGTATGTTTAGAGAAGGATTGCTCTTGTTTGGTTTGTTTGTCACTAGAGAGTCTTAGACTCCTAGGGAGGTTAGGTTTGTCCGCAAAAATAACTCTTTCCACATGACAAATTGGCGACTCCACTGGGGAATCCATTGATGTGATTGATTTTTCCTTTGAGCATTACTTTGATCTGAAAAGACTCTTGTTTATTTTGCTTTTTGGTTGCTTGACTGTGTTTTTGGGTGGTTTATCTTAGGGTCGAGTTAGAACTTAGGTTTTCTTTGTTTTACAATAGTACGCACCCTCTGCGTTGGACACAATGCGTACTTATACGCACTGTATCTGTGTACACAGAGCGTGCACGCACCTGGTTAAACAAGTCACCTGCGTACCCTGTTAAAATTAAGAAAATTCCCTTTTTTATCAGTCTTTCCTTTTAGATTTTGGTTTTCTTAGTCTTTACTGCCCAGATCCATTGGTTGACTGTCAAAAATCTTCACCTGCACTTGTTCCATTAGTGTTGAAAGTTTTAGTGAAATTCCTTGAGATTTTAGCCTTAGGGTTTTGATTTTTATATTGGTCCTGTAGTGACTTTGGGTTTAGAAGTTGTGAAGCCTTAGATATCTCTGGTTTTGTCAGTCTTCTTAGGAGTCGGACCAGTCGTAAAGTCTACCCGAGTGAGCGACCTACCTTTGTGTTGCCTCTTGCAAAATTTCAATATAACTTGTTCATTTAAAGTTGTGAATTTCATTTTCAAAAAGAACAAAAAGAGATTGAGTTTTTGTTTTGATTAGTTTGTGATCCTGCATAAACTAGTCCTTGGATTAATCATTGCCAAGAAAAACATCCCGGAATCATCCTAGTAAGCTTTTGCTTCTTAGATTAACTTGTTAGTGAAAGATTAGGTACAGTTCCTTTGATTTGCTTTTGAGTGATTTTACATAGTTTATAGATCTTGAAATTGCATTGATTAGATTAGTTTTCCATGCTTTTATTAATTAGGAAAATATCAACGATCTCCTTTGCGACATTTTCTTTAGAGTAACATTTGATGTCTTTGAAAGAAAAAGGAATTTTTTCGTGAAGTAAAGAGTGGTCATGTTTCTTACGCTTTGAAAGATAAAGAGAAATATTTCTTTGATTGTCTTTTGAGAAAGTTGTTTTTATCGAAAAGATTGCATTCTCTCAACTCTCTTAATTAGAACTTTCATCGAAAAGAGAAAATTATCAAATCATCT
>APFE030517070.1:20500-31341 GCA_000404065.3 Pinus taeda | reverse complement strand
CTCCTTACCATCCACAAGCAAATGGCCAAGTGGAGTCTACAAACAAAGTCATTGAAAGTATCATCACCAAGACTGTTCATCTACATAGAAGAGATTGGGCTGAAAGGCTTCCTAAAGCCTTATGGGCCTATAGAACTACATTGAGGAATACAACAGGACATTCTCCTTATGAACTTGTTTATGGGAAAGAAGTCCTGCTCCCCATTGAATTTCAAGTTAAAACTTTCAAGATGGCAGTTCAGTTGGGGATGGACCTATCAGAAGATCAAAAACACAGAATGAAGCAGTTGAATGAAATAGATGAGATCAGACAAGAACAAATTCTAAGAACTGATCTAGCTCAACATCAAAGAGCTAAGTGGCATGACAGATATATCAAAGAGAAAAAGTTTCAAGAAGGAGATTGGGCACTACTATTTGATTCCAAGTTTAAAGACTTCAAAGGAAAATTTTAGACTCATTGGCTTGGGCCATATGAGATCAACAAAGCCTTTAACAATGGGGGGATAAGAATCAAGACCATTGATGAATTTCAAACTCCTCTTATTGTGAATGGCCATAGATTAAAAATTTATCATAAGCCACTCTCAAAAGAAGAATTTGTCAAAATGTTTCAAGAGAATTCTGCAATGAGGTTGGTGAAGAAGACTCCTTCTTCCCCACCAACCTAATATGTATTCCTTTCTGTAAAAAAAAAAAAAAAAGGGGGGGGGGGGGTTGTATAAGCCTGAAAACCAATCTCTGATTGGCAGTCTTATACAGAAAATGTAGAGTGAAAATCAGGGACACCTGACACTCTATATTTTCCCAAAAAAAAAAAACTTCCTTTCTTTATCAATTCCATTTTTTTCACTCCACTCACCTCATCTCACTTCATTTCATTTCCATTTTCACTCCACTCACTTCATTTCACTCCATCTCATCCATTCCATTCCATCAATAAAAGTTTTTTTTTCCATGATCATTTCCATTCAGATAGTTATGGTCTCACTATCTTTTGTTTAGCTAAGTGGCTGTTGTGCCAAGTTTCCTTAGCCGAAATCAATTTCCGCAGCCAGAAGCAGTTTCCGCAGACACCACTCTATTTATAAAAATTACAGTCAAAGTGTTAGTACAATAAAATAAAAATGCAGGTATGACCAAGCATGAAGACATGGATATGCGGCATCCACAGACATCAACAGGGAGCAATTGAGTCAGGGCTACTGGACAACAGAGACAAGGATTCTAGAGGTATGGTAAAAAATTTATTTCAAATAGCAATTAAAGTCACAAATTTGCATAGTTATTGGACCATTAAAAATCACTATGTGCAATGATTATTATGATAGCTCCACTACCATTCCTTCACCTCACTCTGTAACTCACACATTTACTCCCTAAACGGTCTCATGATTATTCGGGTTCAACTCATGGATGAACTACACCCTCGCACTCCGCTTACATTCATGAGACGTGACCTATATGGATACGGCTCCTCTCCAGTGTACTCTGTGCAGTCATTTTAACAAATGTAATGTCTCACGCAGCCATTAAATTCAAAATCCCGACGCCATTTCACTTGTGTTAAGCTGCACTTCATTAGTATATGCCTCCATTCTATCTCGGCTACTCATCCCCTGTTCCGCTTACAACTCCTGAACATTCCAATTCCTGTATCCATTTCGACCATCGTTCATCCACAAACAGATCCATCTTACCTCTGATAAAACCCTCATACCATACGCAGTTGAATTTTAGAGAAACATTTTTAACAGAGGAAGATGGGACGGCTACTGGAGGCAGAGTCGGAAGGGCTTAAATTTTTAGAAGGGTACCCGCAGGCAAAAGAATTGCTAAAGAAAGCCAAATGGATTCATTTTATCCAGAAATTCAAAGGCCATAATAAGGAGGTCACGAAAACATTTGCAAGGTCTTTCAATGACCAGATGGTAGAGATTGGGGACCTGAAATTCATTTCCACCGAAGCCTCAATTGTTGCAGCTACAGATTTGCCCCGGGAAGGAGAGTGTTGGTTTAAGAACAAAAGTCTGGATGAGCAAGCATGGAGAGTCATACTGCGTAACCGAGGTATGGAAATTACTGTTTTTACAATAGGGATTCCCGTTAATGCACTGAAAGAAGAATGGGCAAGCCTACTATTAATCATTCAAAAAATTATTACTTGTGAAGACCGGTTTGGTACGATGTATATGTATCACACTAGACTCTTGATGAAATTTCTAGAGAATTAAGCTATTAATTTTCCCTATTTCTTAATATTGAGTTTGAAAAGGATGAGTGCTACAGTCCAAAATAACATAGGAGATATAGAGCCTCATTTGTACCATCATGGATTAATGAGAATTCTAGTCGAAGACCAGTTGAAAACAAACAAAGATACTTGCGAGAGGTTTCTAGTGAGGAACTATTTTCAAGAACAATCTGAAGCCCCGGGAAGCAGTACACCAAAGGCACTGAGAAAGAGTAGGAGAAAATGGAAAAATGTTATAATTCAAGATTCTCCTATTAATAAAGCTAAAGAAACTGTTCAAAAAGAAAAGGAGGAAAGAATTAAGCACAAAAAGCAAAGAAAGTTGAAGGGAAAGAGGAGCCTACAAGATGTTTATCAATCACCAGAACCTTTTATAGAGGAAGATTATCAAGTGTTATCAAAGAGACTAGTGCATCTCCAACAGCAAGCTGCCACAGCCAAAAAGGAAGAAAAACATAAACAAATTATGGAAGAGGAAAGTACTAGTCCACAGTACTTAAGAAGGAGCAGCAGACTCAAAGGAAAGTGGAGGAGAACACAAGTAAAAGGACCCCACTTCATTGACTTGGGTGAGGAAACACTTGAGAAACCTCAAATGGGCCACAGTCCACCTCATCCTCTGCCTGATATTGAAGCCATCTCGTCTGATGTTGATGAAAGCCCTTCTCGTCCAGAACTAGAGGACAGTCCTCCTCCTCAATGAGATTTTGAAACCAGCCTGAGGCAAACACCTGAAATTGATCCAAAACAGAAAGAGGTATATGACTACCTCGAATCTCTAGAGAAGTCAGCTGCAGGACTGAGCACACCATCCATTCTTCCTCACATGACACAAGATGCATAAGTTCAAGCTTTGAAACAGGAAGTGGTTGAATTGGAAGTTCTAAACAGGCACATCAAACAAGGAAACGAGGCATTAAAAGAGCAAAGAAAAGTGGACAAAATTATTCATGATAATACCATGTTGCATATGGGATTGTGGCAGAAGAAGAACAAGAAACTCAAGAAGAAGTGCAGGAAGTTGAGCAGGGAATTAATCAATCTCAAGTTCAGATGTTTGATAAGGAAACCCAGGATGGTAGTAGCACCAAGGAAGAAGAGGACAAGACTGGATGTCTTAGCAGAGGCTTCAAAACACATAGATTAAAGGGAGATGACTAAATTTTGGTTGCATAAGGACATGCAACACCTTCATAGTGGGGGTATGTTGGGTCCCAAACTTACACCTTCCCTACATCCCTTTTTAGCCTTTTTCTCCAGTTACCTGAACCTCTAAGCTATCAAATCACTGCATAGTAGTTTAAAATCAGTATATAAATAGTTTCCTAACTATGTTTTGTGACTGCTATTTGGTTTAGATTTTTGTTCAACCAGCTGCGGAATCTGCCACTTTCCGCAGCCAGAATCAGTTTCCGCAACCATTTTGTTAAACTGTATGCTACAGGTGTCCATTGAAGAACTTAGCCACATGGGCAAGCTATAAAGGACGTGGACATGGAGAGTGTCCCCTTGGTTCAACCAAATCATCCATAGAAACCTGCGGTCAAGGCCGGTCAAACGGTGGTCAACATAAAGAGTTAAGCGGTGGCACAGCTCTATTTTCAGCACGAGGAGGTTTGCGTGGCAAGGTCCTGAGTTTTAGGAGGTGCATTAACACCTAGGGACTGCTCTTCGACCGAATCCAACAAACCATCTCTTGTATTTATTGTCCACGGCCACCATACTGCTATAACTCTGGATTTTGTCTTTTACGTTCTTGGCCACCTACGCAGGCCGTGTTAGTTTGCTATGTATTTCTCTACTATAAATAACGCATCTCCATATGCGTATAGCTAGTTAGTTACTATGTAAAATTTGACTGTTGTAAAAGCCTTGGAGCCGAGACTTAGTCTCTATTTCATGATTGTTTTGCAATATATGAGAAAACGTTGATTCCTGGTTCTAATTCGTGATTGGTTTTGAATGACCGAGGGTGCAGAGGGCCCCTGTACACCAAGGTCTTGTAGCTTATGTATAGCTTTATGTTTTCTTTACGTTTTATGCTTTTGATACCATAGATAATTGGTGTACATATATTAATTTGCTCATGGTTGATGTCATTTGCTTGTTCATAAGTTCTTTCATGCTTTTATTTGGTTGACAACTAATCAGTGTTTGCATTTCAGGTTCTGATAGGAAGACCGGGGAGTACATATAGGTTTTGATGACTAATGACATGATGGGATTATCTTGTCCTACTGCTGATTTGCTTTATTGATTTTATTTCCAGCATTTCTTATTTCTTAGTTCTGCTTTGATTCATTTACTTTGCTACAAGTTAGTGATTAGACTATTCATATCATTCTTTAGTTACCAAATGATGAGGGATTGTAATAGTGAATGTGTAGCTTAATCTTAGTTTTATTTCATGCAACTTAGATATCAAATCATTCAATTTGTGTATGACTACTTCCTATAGCCAGAGCGAGTCAAATGGTGAGGGGTCAAAAATGAGTTGATGTGATATGATTAGTTTACTTTGCTTTCAGTCTTTCAATTTCTTTGAGTTCAGTGTTTTCTCTTCTTTATAACAACAGTAAGGATACTGGGTTCCATAGTCATAGTTCACTGTTTTGTTAATTAGAATTCAAGCACATCTTCATTTCATCATTGTAAAGTTTGAATACTTTTAGATCGCTTTGAAGTTATTCATTGAATACAATTGTCCACATCTCACACACACCATTTCACATTAGGAAACCAACAAGAAGATAAGTCCAAAAACAAACTAAAAAAACTAAAAATGACAAGGAAATAAGAAAATGGTTATCTTGCATAGATAGTGCACTTCACTTCAACAGTTTACGACTCCCGGATTGACCATTCACATAGCAATTTAGAACACACTAAATTGACTAAACAGTTACTACAAAAATTACTACAGGATGTCCTTGTTTACTACAATATCTCATCTAAGGGAATTTTCAAGGTTGAAGAGGTTTATAGATGGTGGAAAAAGGTAGCATGAGATTGGAAAAGGATGTTGAAGAGCTTGCCAAACCAAAAGTCGTAAAGAACCCATCTTGCATAAGCAGAAAAATGAAGGGTTGTACAAAACAAGGAGGCCACCAGGGCCATGAATGAGGCACAATGATGTTACTAAGATGCTCAAAGGATAAGAAACACTTTCAACACTGGGGTATGATGGTCCTCCAAATTAGACATAAATTAAAACCCATCTAACTATCCTTCAGCACAGTAAACCTCTCTTTTTGCATTATATAATGTATTATAAACTTTAATATGTTCATTAGGAAGGTTTATGGATAATTTCATATTTGTGGCTAATATTATTTATTTTTGTGGAATATTGGGAGACTATTGGGCATATTATGAAGGTTTGGAAGAGATAATTTAGGGACTTGATCCCTACTATAGGAGGATCAATATTAAATTATAAATCAAGAAGATATCATGAAATTACTACACAAATTTTGCAGCTCCAGTGATTGAGAAAATCTAGGAATGTGTTCTCTATCATTTAATAGAGATTCCTAATATGGGGAACCAGATCCACTATTTGAGGGATTTTGATGGGCAAATATTCCCCCTTTCATGGGGAATTCTTTCTAATCATTTTTTATAAGTACCAAGTCAAATTTTCATCTAAGGATTGATTTTTCTTAGTCTTCTTGTGGAGAGAATTGGTATTTTTATATCTCCAATTTCATTTCTTGCAAGGATGTAATTGTATTGATGGAAATAATGAAGATTGGTTCAATGTTTAGCTTCTAAATCTCGGTCTCCTTCATAGGAATCTGAGTTTTTGTTGGCTTGGTCATCCCAGGAGCCTTACAACCCTTTTCTATGATTTACTTTTCTTCCTTTCACTTGCTATTCACATACATCTCTTTTCTTGTCTTTTTCTATTTCTTCATTTAGTATTGATGATTTCTTGTTGTAAGATTGGGTTAAATTAATTTATTTTGAAGGATAAAAATCATAATTTCAAGCTTGTAACAACTTTGTAAGGTCATAGTAATCATTGAGCTACTTGGATTTGTTTGCTTATTCCCAAATCTAGATTTATGAAAGTCCCTTGTGGCAAATAACAATAAAATTATGTTATTTTTTAGATCATTCTATCAAGCTTAAATTGAGTTGATTCCACTTGAATTAGATAAAAAAAATTCTAGATAATAACAAATTTCACCCCATTGGATTTTCACTTTATTAGGTTAGGCATTTGATAGATTTACTAACTCACGAGTTCTCGAAGTTTTACATTTTAGACTAGTAATTTTCTGTTATTTTTTCACATGGCTCAACGAAGGTATTTTTGAGTGATTCCACTTGTAATGGATACCCAATACATCCTAATATATAAATAAAAAATCCCCATACAATTTGGATTTGATTTTCTTGGTCAATCGATGAATTATAACTTCTTGTAGTAAATCTGTAACATCAAGTAGTTCCTTGAAGTACTCTTCCACCGTGTATTTACCTGCCCAAATTTTCTCAAAAAGATTCATTTTGGTCCCTTAGGGTTGAGTCATATCCCCTAGGCTCTACATAAATGGTAGGGGAGGGATAAACATCACTCACGACTCGTCATTTTACCCATGCAAAACATCTCAACGATTTGGCTTAATCAACAAATTTATGAATTGGATTATACAATGATGATTTTCTTGATTTCCACATCCAATGAACTCTGTTAAAGGATCTAAACTCTTTGAAATGTAATGGTTGGAATTTAGTTCATGATCTTTAATTTATTAAATTAGAATAGGTTTATTTCCTTGTATTTTATTTCTTGCAATAGGTTAATTTTTCCATTTCGAGCATTTCATTTTTTGCAATTAGTTTAGGATTTGATTGCATTACATGTACTCTATTACATCATGATATCAAAAGAAGGACACATTGTATGTTGCACATATAGTGCTGATACCTCTTAAGTTTGTATGGAACTCGAGTTGATAATTAATTTGGTAGCCTTGGGAGTTGCAACATTCTCGTCACAATATTGAGGCTCATCACCCAGTATTAAGCACAATATTATAAACCTCCATATTAGAAACCCAAATATTATAAACTCTAATATTTAACCCTAATTTTGTAATCTCGCATCGCGACGTTGAGTACTTAGTATAAAACTATGTTATATCTGTGGTATATCAACCACATTTGTATGAAGCAATCAGATATGAGGCATTCAAACTTAATTTATTAAAAGGGCCTAAATATTATGTTTCTATTCAACTTTGTATTAATTAGATATTAGATTTTAACAACACAAATTAAACAACCAAAAAATATTATTATTAACTTTATTATCCATGTAAATTTATAAATGTAAATACTAAGAGTTTGAATAAAATTGAAAATGATTGGACATATATGTATTACAAACAACATTTAACATGTGTTTATAAAATAGGCTGGTTACTAATAGATTGACTTTTGTATGTCAATTGTTCTTTCTAAATAAAAGCATAATAGCCACATTAAAATTAAATAAATTAATATTAATATCAGAATATTAATATTAATAACATCTTATTAATATTATTAACATTAATGTTATTAATAATATAGATGTTATTATGTTAGTAATATTAAATGTTAATAATTACACTTGTGATATATATATATAGATAAGTAGACAGTTACACGCTTAGCTTCCCGCATAGGCCATGAGGTTCAAACAAATTGCTAGGACCTCATACTCGCTAAGGGCCACAAATAAAGAGAGACTCATACATGCTGCAGTTATTATTTGCCAGGTGTCATAACTATGCGAGAGAAAAATTATTATGACTAAAAAATTTATTGATTTATTTTTCTCAAATATCATTAATATTGCATTAATATTGTTGTTATTATTATTATTATTATTATTTTGTATTTATGTTTTTTAGAACATATTTATTTGTGATAATAAATATTATAAAGATATCAAAAACTTATTGTAAATTATTTATAAGTTAATTTATATATCTAAAATAAATAATATAAAAACCTAAATTTATATGCAATATTTTTATAACTATATAATAAAATGATATTTATTATAAAAGATAATTTTATAATAATTATTAAATAATACTGTAAAACCAAAATAAAATTCTAAAAACTTTTATTATAAAACTTAAAAACTTAAATTGATTAAAAACTTAAATAATTAGAAAAAATCCTAAATATCATAACCTTAATAAATTAAAATTTATAAAACACTTATATGATAAAACAATGCTATCACATTTTATCATCTTTATATTTAATATTAATATTATTTTTTTTAATATTAATTAGCCTAAAATTATAAAAGCTTATTATTAACATATATTTAATATTTATGTTATAATTCATGTTATTATTAAATATGGTTTGTCTTTATTTTTAGATATGGAATATTATGCCACTAAATTAAACTATTAATTATCAATAATAAGTATTCTTTTTTATTATTAAGATGTTTATGTAATTTAATTAATAACATAATTTTAAGGGTTAATGATAATATTAATATTAATTTGATTGAATATAAAATTTTAACTTAATACTATTTTTTACAATAATATTAATTATATTATATTATGTTAAATAATTAGCTATAAATGTTAATATGAAATAGTACATAGTTGTTGAAAATGTAATTTCAACGCAGCATTTAATACGCCCAAAACAGCTTCCAAAAACCATAAAACCACCGGTGAGTTTCTCGGACCGCCTTTGCGTAAAGTCAGTTTTCGTACTAAGTGCTCCGAGAAGATATAGTGCTGACGCGTGGCTGAGGCGTGACATCACCCTCTGACAATTTCTCGGAAGGTAAATGTTGGTTAAAAATGCTCTTCCGATATCTCTGTCCGCCGTCCAATTTGCTCCATCAATCTCCACGGTCGATTGCTCCAAGATGCATACGGGCCTGCATCAAATAAATATTGCGTGGAGTAATAGTTTTGTTTGACCAAAGTTTTAGAAAAACATTTAATGAAGTTTAATGCTAGCCGTAGATTTTAGGTATAAGTTTTAATTTTTATGTTTTTAAATTAACGGGAGTAAGTTTCATGTTTCACCCTAAAAGTCAAACAATATATGTAATTTTTTTGTTGTTGTTCATTGATATACATGCATTTGTAATGCAAAGGGAAGTGTAAAAAAAACCAGAACGCGGCAGCGTGAAAATTCCTGGTTGATCCAGTGAAATGAAATATATTTACGCACACTAGTGCAGTAAATGTTTTTGTTGTTGAACATGAAAAGCAAGATAGGTGCAGCAGTGCGACAGTGAAGGAAATTTCCCTTTGTTATGTAATGAAATGTAAGGAATTACATTTACAGCAGTAAATGTAAGGAATTTTTTTTTACAGCAGTAAATGTAAACAAAAATTTACACATAGCTGTGTAATTTTCTTTTGTAAAGGGAGGCAGAGTATTTTGTTTTAAAAGAAATGTTTTGGTGAATCCCTCTCAGCATAGAGGATGAATATGTATCAGTGAATTTGTTTTAATGAATAGAAATCTTTTATGGTGGTGCAATACTCTGTTCTCAAATAATTTTTTTTTTTAATTTTTTTTAAAAGGCTTCCCTGTGCACAAAAGATCCTGGAGTAAAGGAAACAGAGCATTGCCTCTCTGTGCTTGAATTGTTTGTTTTTTGGATTTTTCCAGAAAAATCCCCAACAGTGGTATCAGAGCGGGCTTAGGCTCTTTGAAGGTGACAAAGAAGCTGAAGGGAGGAGTCTTTTGTTGCAGCAGTAGATCTTCTCCAGCAGAGTGAAGGCTCAGTCAAGAAAATACTCAGGTATTTCACAAAGTTTTTTATGAGTTGCTGAAGAAGCAGTCAGTTATTTTAAAATACACAGTCAAGAAATTGAAGCATAACTAAGGATGCAAGGAATGGCCATCACAAGCACTGGTATGGGCATGTTTAACACCCAGCTCCCACAATTTAATGGGAAAAACTATGACTATTGGGCAATAACCATGAGAGCCCTGTTTGTCTCTCAATATTTATGGGAATTAGTTCAAGATGGTTTTGAAGAACCAACAGATGAAAATGAGTTTAATAGATTAACTCCAACAGAGAAGGATCTGTTGAAGAGAAATAGGAAGAAGGACTCAAAAGCCCTTGTATTTTTGTATCAAGCGGTAGACCACAGTGTGTTTCCAAGGATAGCAGCAGCTAAGACATCCGAAGAAGCATGGCAAACCCTCAAGACATCCTATCAAGGCATGGAGAAAGTGAAGACAGCAAAACTGCAGTTGCTGAGGAGAGATTTTGAGAATCTGTGCATGAAGGAGTCAGATAACATTGACTCATTCTTCACACATGTAATTGGTCTGATCGCACAGATTAGGACTTATGGAGAAACCATTGAAGAAAGGAGGATTGTGCAAAAAATATTGAGGGTCTTACCCTCAAAGTTTGATGCTATTGTCACCACCATTGAAGAGACAAAGGATCTCTCAAACTTTTCAGTTGATGAGCTACATGCATCACTGATAACACATGAGCAGAGATTGAGTAGGAATGAAAACTCATCTCTAGAGCAAGCCTTTTAGACCCAGATGTCCTTTGGAAGAGGAAGAGGTCAAG
>APFE030517070.1:0-15499 GCA_000404065.3 Pinus taeda | reverse complement strand
TGGATGATTATATATATATATATATATATATATATTTTCTACGTATTTCTAAATCACTATTAAAAGAGAATGTTGAGATTTGAAATTAATAAGGATTTGATGGCTCTCAGCAATTAAATCCACTAAATGGTTATGTCAACCAACGAATAAAAACAGGACGATTTAAATCGACATTTGAAATTGACAATTGATAGTGATTATGTCCGCCATCGACTTTACGTGTTAAACGAGATGTGGTCGGTGGAATGTGCCAATTACAATCCAACGTTTAAAGCGTAGCTATAAATCCCATGCCTGTTTCGTGGTAATATGTGGGTATCGTGATATGACGCTCAATCAATACACGAGGCATTTCCTTCCACTTGCACTTTCTCTATATATATAAATCCCTTCATTTCATGTGGTTAAAAAAATCAGTCTACAGAGTCCGTTTATTCTTTTGGTCACCTAGAATCCAGAGTCCACTTTTAGATTTCAACCCTAATTTCCATACTCACTACACGAGTGAAAACGAAATGGTCTATTCTTAAACAAAACCAATTTATGGCAAAATCCACCCTTTATAAACTATCACACCAAGCCCTTCCTGAAATCCATATCTACACTCTTTTGGTCACCTAGAATCCAGAGTCCACTTTTGGATTTCAACCCTAATTTCCATACTGACTACACGAGTGAAAACGAAATGGTATATTCTTAAACCAAACCAATTTATGGCAAATTCCACCTTTTATAAACTATCACACCAAGCCCTTACTGAAATCCATATCTACACACCTGTACTGCTACTTTCTCATAATTGACGCAATTGTTTGGACCAAAGCAAATGAAATTACCCAAAATTTCTTGATTTAGCCACAACCACAACCTTTTTTCTCAATATGAAATCATCACAATGTAGCGACCTTCTATGTCGCTCGCTTCTATAGCGGTGACTTATCTCATTGCTTGGATGGCGTGCGATTGGTACTTAATGGTTTTAACGGTGAATAGAGGGGAACATCGTTGCTACTATGTAATATATAGCCTAACATTGGCTTCAGACGTGGTCACAGCTTCCTTATCATTATACTTGGCTGGATAACGGTAAACCTCGGTCATGCTTGGCGCTGATGCTATTTGGGCCACTCTTGAAGTCCCTATTTTGGAAATTTGCCCACAGTCTAGAAGTGTGTCCGGCTATTACTATATAGCGAATGAGAGGAATAACCTAAGTCGTTTGATAGGAGTTAGGTGTTTAGAGGAAACAAGTCCCCATTCTGGGTCTTCTATATTTGTACGTCCGTAACTCCCTAAGATGAATTCATAAACTGAAGTTTAACAAACAGGTCTAGTTCTTTCGAATTTCTGCCATCAGATCCCTATAATTGTTGGTTCTGTTTGTATTGATTATAATTCTGGTTGCAATGGAAAGTGGATTCTTCCTAAGAAATAATATTAGGGGCAGTGAAACTAATAAAATTCCGATTAGTTGTCTATCCTAAATCTGTGGGGCAGTTTCCTTGTAAGCCAAATCAACGCCCCTAGTGAAACAAAGGCTCAACTACCGTAGCAATTGGATCAACAAACTTTGTCCGATATATCCACTTACAGTGAACAAGCTTTCTACAAAACAATATCCTTATGCTTCCTAGCCGCTTGAAAGGATTATTTATGAACGAATGTGTTGAGAGGAGACATAGTTCATTGAGACATACCACTTGTATATTATGTAGTGGATTATGCCTTTGCTATCTCCATAGCGGAATATGAATATCAGTCGATTAATCTGTATCACTGAGAATTCAATCTACTTCTAGGAAGACTTGGTTAATGGGCATGAAATATGAAATTGAATTTGGGGCCATAGCTCTTTCCAAAAACAATGCAATTTGCAGCCTGTAAATTCTGTGTAGCCAAGAGTAGATTCTATGTATTATGTGTATCCAATAGTAGATTCTATGTAGCCTAGAGTAGAGCGCAACCCTCTCTCATCCATATTATTATGGTCTTGTTCATAGCACTAGGTGAGTAATATATTCAATGGAGACCATACATTCTGGATCTGTAAGTGGCATATTCATTATAGTTTTTGGAAGCACGTGAACTACATGCAAAGCAAATTGACTACATGCGAGCGTCTCATCTTTAATTTACAACTCTCATATTTTTATTATACTTTATTATTTTTATTAGACTTTATTTAATGTTTGTTTATGTTTTCCATTATTATTTTATGTGGAAAATAAAATTATTCTATACACTAAGGACTGCCATTTGTGCGATCAGTTGCCCCACATGTTAACCACTTTGTTTCTGTTTATGCTATCATGTAATTTATGTTTTATACCTATAGGTTGATTTATGCTATCATGTAATTTATGTTTTATACCTATAGGTTGATTCGTTGACAGAGAAGATGCGGGACATAATTTTTGTTGGAATTTAATTCCAACCGCATCACATAAATGCTGAAAAAAGATCTGATTTCAGTAGTTATCCGGAAGCCGCAAAAGTCCACTGATATTTTGCACTTTAAATGAACATTAAATGTGCATAAATTAATTCCCATGCAACCAACTTATTTCCATCGAAAAAGGCATCACCGCCTCTTCTACAATAAATACAAAAATAAATATCAGCAGATATTTCACTTTGTTTAATGTTTAACTCAGATATTTGTTTTCATATAAATACATGAACAACAGTCTTGTTTTTCCTAAGAGAGGCAGTGTAAGCAGAAAAGAACAACAGTTCTGTTTTCTGTGTGAATGTAAGAATTTTAGAACATCAGTTCTGTTTCTGTTTCTGAGAGAAGGTTAGAAGAACAAGAGTGTGTCTCTTCTATAAATGCACAGCAGTGCTGAACCTGTGATTTTCTGAGTTACAGAAAATCGATTTATGGAACTGAAGTGTTCCTCTTGTAACAGTTAAGTTTACTGTATCAGCTTGCTTATTGTTCATGAATACAAGTTTACTGTTTTGCTGATTTTCTGTCTCTGTTACACCAACTGTCAAAAACACTTTGATTTTACTCTGTAAGTCTATTAGTGATTTGACGCCCCTTTTTTTAGTTGTTGTTACACCAAGCGTCAATTGTCTCACTGTAAATTTATAAGTGATTTTGACGCCCAACTTCTTAAAGTGACTTAGCGTCAAAAACATGTTGCCGTTACACTGAGTGGCTTGATGTCAAAACTCGCGTTACTGCAACACCACGAGCAGTGTTGCTGCAACACCAAACTGTGCTGCCGCAACACAGTTTCCAGTAAGCAATTTTTTTTTTCTGTTTTTCTATGTTGTCAAAAACAGACTGTTATTCCGCGTTGCTGCAACACCGAATTCTGTTGCTGCAACACCAAGTCCAGAAAACGAAATTATCACTTTTCTAAGCAGAAACAAAGCATTTTTGTGTTGTCTATTTGTTAAGGAATTTAGCAGAAAATTCCATCATGGTATCAGAGCTAGTCTAGGCATTAGTGAGTCAAAAACAGAGTTTGTTTTTCATTATAGGAGCTGTAAGAAGTTTAAAGAACGGATTTTTTCCAGCAAAGAAAGTTTTTTGCTTGTTTTTAATTTTACAGTCAGTATCTCTTCTTTACCTATACAGAGTTAAGATGGCAGATGCTGGAACAGGTTTGAAAAATTCTCAACTGCCACAGTTTAATGGGAAAAATCACAGTGATTGGTCCATAAGAATGGAAGCATTGTTCGCTTCTCAAGGAATATGGGAGCTGGTTGAAACTGGCTATGCTGAGCCTACAGATGCAACAGCATTGGCTGATTTGACAGCAGCAGAAAGAGACCAGTTGAAGAGTGACAGGAAGAAGGATGCCAAAGCCCTCTTTTTCCTCTTCCAATCAGTACATGAAAGTGTCTTTCCACGGATTGCAGCAGCAACAAAATCCAAAGAGGCATGGGATATTCTCAAAACTGCCTATCAAGGCATGGAAAAGGTGAAGACTGCAACGTTGCAGATGTTGAGGAGAGACTTTGAAACACTCAACATGAAGGAATCTGATACAATAGATTCATTCTTCACTCAGGTTATTGGGCTGATAGCCCATATTAGATCTCATGGTTAAATCCTTGAAGAAAGAAGGATCGTAGAGAAGATCTTGAGAAGTTTACCCTCAAAGTTTGAAGTTGTTGTAGTAGCAATAGAAGAAACAAAAGATCTCTCATAGTTCACGGTAGATGAACTGAGTTCTTCTCTTATGTCTCATGAACACAGACTGAGTAGAGGAACATATTCCTCTTTTGAGCAAGCATTCAAGACTCATATGTCTTTCAGCCAAAGAAAAGGCCGAGGCAGAGCAAATAACAGAGGTTGTGGAAGAAGCCAAAACATAGGCATATATTATCCTGCAAGCACAAGCGGAAGGAGCTGCAATCAGAACCCAGATGAAGGTTCAAGCAAACAACAAGCTCATGGACAAAGGTATGACAAATCCCAAGTCCAATGTCATTATTGTAAGAAATATGGGCACTATGCAAATGAATGTCGGAAAAAACAAAATGACATGAATAGTAGGCAGAATACTAATTTTGCAAATGAAGAAAATAAGAATCCAAAGAATGTGCTGTTAGCATGTAACATTGCACAAGACAAATAAGAAGATGTTTGGTTCTTAGACTCAGGTTGTAGTAATCACATGACTGGAAATATTGCAATGTTTGCAAATCTGGATGAAGATGTGAAATCTAAGGTAACAACAGGAACTGATAGTAAGATAGCTGTCAAGGGTAAGGGCAGAGTCAGTATCCGAGCAAGAAACAGAGAACAAATGACTGTGCCAGAGGTATACTATGTACCTGGGCTGAAATGTAATCTTTTGAGCATTGGGCAGCTCATTGACAAAGGTTACAACGTGTTCTTCAAAGATGATATGTGTACAATCACAGATATACCTCCAAGTAAGAAGATCATTGCACAGGTGCAGATGACCAGCAATAGAATGTTTCCTCTCAAACTCAGGGCAGATTTGAAGGAAGGAAGAACTATTGCAGCTGTAACACAAGAAGTCTTTCAGGAACAAGTGAAAGATGAGAATTGGTTGTGGCACTTGAGATTTGGACATCTCAACTTCGGAGGCCTGAATTTGTTGCACAGAAAGGGAATGGTAAGAGGATTGCCATTGATTGAGAAACCAGACAGCCTTTGTGAAGGCTGCATCTTGGGCAAGCAGCACAAAGAAAGCCTTCCAGCAGGAAAGAGTATAAGGGCAAAATCACCCTTGGAGATTGTCAACTCTGATGTGTGTGGACCGATGCAAGTACCATCACTTCGCGAAAATAGACATGTTTTAACTTTCATTGATGATTACATCAGAAAGACATGGGTGTATATGCTGAAACAGAAGAGTGAAGTGTTTGAGAAATTCCGCCACTTCAAAACTCTTGTTAAGAAGCAATGTGGGCATTATATCAAAGTGCTCAGAACAGACAGAGGAGGAGAATACATCTCCCAAGACTTTCTGCGTTTTTGCAGAGCGAATGGCATACGAAAGCAGTTTACAGCAAGGTATACACCTCAGCAAAACGGTGTTGCCGAAAGAAAGAACAGGACCATTCTTGACATGGTTAGAAGTATGCTGAAGGCAAAACACTTACCTCATGAGTATTGGGCAGAAGTTGTCACTTGCGCAGTTTACATATTGAATAGGTGCCCAACTAAAGCTGTGATGAACAAAATATCAGAAGAAGCATGGAGTGGTCTAAAGCAAACTGTCACTCACATGAGAGTATTCGGTTGTGTAGCTTATGCACATGTACCGGATCAGCTAAGGAGAAAGCTTGACAGTAAGGGGGAGAAGTGTGTGTTTGTTGGCTATTTTGATGAGTCAAAAGCATACAAACTCTATAATCCATCCACTAAGAAATTGATTGTAAGCAGAGATGTGCAGTTCATTGAAGATGGAGCTTGGGATGGAAGCTTAGAAAGAACAGTGAATGTGAAGACAATTATGTCTCATGAAGAAGAACAGGAAGGGACAACAGCAAATAATCCTTCCTTGGTGGTTCCTCCTCCACCACAGCTAATTCAGCAAACCACACCACAAGCTGGAATTCGAATAGCCTTGAGAAGTGAAGGCAGTGCTTCTCCAAGCACACCACAGGGATCTGAAATACCCTCAAGTTCGGATGGAACTTCCAGCACACAAAGAAGACCAAGATTCAGAAATCTGAATGAGATTAATGAACAAGGAGAGGTAAGTACTAATACCAGTCTGAATTCATTATTCGCTTTATATTGTCATGTTGATGACCCAGTTCATTTTGAAGATGTTGTAAATGAAGATAAATGGATTGAAGCAATGAACGAAGAAATTGGTGCAATTGAAAAGAGTAAAACATGGGAGTTAGTGGACCTCCCTGAAGGAAAAGATGCCATTGGAGTTAAGTGGGTCTATAAGACCAAAAGCAATGATGAAGGCAATATTGACAGGCACAAAGCAAGACTTGTTGTGAAAGGCTACAAGCAGCAACAAGGTAGAGACTATGATGAAACCTTTGCACCAGTAGCAAGGATGGAAACTGTCAGAACAGTTTTGTGTATTGCAGCACAACAAAAATGGAAGATTTATCAGATTGATGTTAAATCTACATTCCTGAATGGAGTGTTAAAAGAAGAGGTTTATGTTGAACAACCTTCAGGTTATGAAGTTGATGGCCAAGAGCATAAAGTTTGCAGACTGAAGAAGGCTCTTTATGGGCTGAAGCAAACTCCAAGAGCATGGTACAGCAGAATAGATGCTTATCTGATTGAGAATGGGTTTGATAAGTGTGATGGAGAACCCACACTCTACATAAAGGAGAATGACGGTAAGATTATTATTGTTGTTTTATATGTAGATGATCTGATTTTTACTAGTAATGATGCTTCACTCATTGCTGATTTTAAAGGAGTCATGAAAAGTGAATTTGAAATGACTGACTTGGGTTTCTTAAGATATTTTCTTGGAATTGAGGTAGACCAAAGTGAAAATGGTGTTTTCATTTCTCAAGATAAATATGTAGAAGCAGTGTTGAAGAGATTTAACATGCAGAACAGCAAGGCAACTGTGACTCCAACAGTAATGGGGTTGAAATTGACCAAAGAAGACAGCAGCAAGGATTTTGATCCAAAATTGTACAAGAGCATAGTTGGCAGCCTTATGTACTTGACTGCAACTAGGCCAGACATAATGCACGCTGTGAGTTTAATCTCCAGATTTATGGAAAGACCGAAAGAGACTCATTGGCAGGCAGCCAAGAGGATTCTAAGGTATGTGAATGGAACGAAGGGTTTGGTATTTTATACTCCTCTTCTAAAGTTTCATGTTGACAGGTTACACGGACATGATTTGGCTGAAGTGTTGAATGATAGGAAAAGCACATCAGGATATGTGTTTCATATGGGATCGGGAGCCATCTCATGGGCTTCCAAGAAGCAACCAGTTGTGGCTTTATCAACAGCAGAGGCAGAGTATGTGGCAGCAATAGCAGCAGCATGCCAAGCAGTATGGCTGAGAAGAGTTCTCAGAAGTTTGTGTCATGAACAGGAAAATGGCACAACCATTTACTGTGACAATAACAATAGCTTTTTCTAAAACCTTTGTTTTTCACAAAAGAACAAAGCACATAGATACCCAATTTCACTTCATACGTGAATTGGTTAACAATGGTGAGATTGTTTTGCAGCACTGCAGAACTGAGGATCAGCTAGCTGACATCTTGACAAAACCATTGCCAAAGAAAGGTTTTGATCATTTCAGGAAATGCCTGGGTATGCAGTAGTTCAAATTAAGGGGGAGTGTTGGAATTTAATTCCAACTGCATCACATAAATTCTGAACAAAGATTTGATCTACAACAGTTATTTCAGATTGTTCGGTGCCGCAAAGTCTTCTGATATTTTTGAGCATTAAATTCAGAAATTAAATCCCCTCCAGACAACCGACTTATTTTTGCTGAAAAGGCATCACCGCCTTCTGTAATAAATACAAAGATAAATATCAACAGATATTTTACTTAGTTTATTGTTTAATCAGATTTTTATTTTCCTATAAATGTAACGCACAGTGGTTCTATTTTCAAGTGCAAGAAGGTGTAAGCAGAAAAGAACAACAGTTCTGTTTTCTGTCTGAGTGTAAGAAATTTTAGAACAACAGTTCTGTTTCTGAGAGAAGGTTAGAAGAACAAGAGTGTGTCTCTTCTGTAAATGCAGCAGTGCTGAACCTGCGGTTTTTTCTGAGATAGAGGAAAATCGATTTCTGGAACTGAAGCGTTCATCTTGTAACAGTTAGTTTTTTGTATCAGCTTGTTTATTGATTATGAATGCAAGTTTACAGTTTTTGCTGATTTTCTGTTGCTGTTACACCAAGTGTCAAAAACACTTTGATTTCACTCTTTAAGTCTATTAGTGATTTGATGCCCCTTGTTTTAGTTGCTGTTACACCAAGCGTCAATTGTCTCACTGTAAATTTATAAGTGATTTTGACGCCCAACTTCTTAAAGTGACTTAGCGTCAAAATCATGTTGCTGCAACACCAGAATCCTGTTGCTGCAACACCAACTCCCTGTTGCTGCAACACCAGAATCCTGTTGCTGCAACACCGTTTCTAGCAAGCAATTTTCTTTTTTTTCTGTGTTAACAGAAACAGAGTATTATTACGCGTTGCTGCAACACTGAATCCTGTTGCTGGAACACCAAGTCCAGAAAACGAAATTTTTAGTTTTCTTTGCAGAAACAGAGCAGTTTTGTGTTGTCTGTTTGTTAAAGAATTTAGCAGAAAATTCCATCATGGTATCAGAGCGTTGTTCTGTGGTCTTTTGTGTTTGAAATCACCATAAAATTCCAACAGATTAATCTCCACTTGGAGTTAAATATGGAGATATTTATAGACATATTCATTCTCGAGTCTACTATGATTATCAACCCCTACGATTATCAACCCACTTCTGTTCACCGCAAAGGTAGGATGAACGGTAGAATATAATGGAAAGTGGCCCTTTTGGAGATAGCTTACACCACATTTCATCTTTTTCAGCTTCATTCAATGTCCCCATGTGAAGGTTAACAGAATCATGTCGGTTAGTTGCACACAATTGAAGTAGCGCCAGTTGCCCATGGTGTTCACATAAATTCCCCGACGACATCTTTGTGCATGCCTCTGGTGGTGCCAATTCTGTCCAAAGTCCATCAACAATATTGAACGCCACGATGAAATTACGATTGGAAGCGAGAGTAGCCCAGTGAAATTTTCATTACAACAAGGCCGAATGTGGTCGGGGACAATTGTGGAAACTTGAGTCCAGGCATTGGATTCTGAATCATAAATACACGTCACATTTGCTCTATCCCATCAGAATACGAATCATAAATACACGTCACATTTGCTCTATCCCATCAGAATACGAATATCCGAGCAAGAGAATGTAACGCCATGAAGGTGAAGGAGGACGAGGCAACCCTCTCCAATTCTAGGTACCAGGAATGCCCATCAAAAGATCCGACTGATCTCCTTTTCTATGACAGCAGAAGATGCCCTAGCAAGTATCCACAACTATTGCCGAACCACCTCCTTCCACAACCCAATATTCCACGCCACCTTGCATATCCCAGTGGATCTGAATAAGAAATCCTGGGGTGGAATGCAGTGACCAATTCGGAAGCTTTACTTGGAGGGCATCACGGGAAGACAACAAACCATTCCACTATTTGCAAATTCTGGGAGCCTTTCCCAGACTTTTGTTTCCATTGCTAAAATATCTGCAAGTATCTTTTGGAGTTACTCCACACCTTTGTGCTTGATCCGATCTGTTCTGATTTTCGGATATCGCTCTCACTTTCACAAATTATATCATAAGAAATGAACACTAAAATATAAACTATTATAAATTTACTTTAAATATGGATGAAATAAAATAAGGATTCAATTTTTGAAGTGTAAATTTTTAAGAGCAGACATTATTTAAAATATTTGAATAACACTGTCTTGGTTTTGGTTTTTTTCAAGAGTGCAGAGTTTAATCATAAAACGTAACTAATCCACTAGTCTCACAACAGAAATTATTTTAGTTAATTTTTTTGATGGTGTAAATGTGAAGTTAGCTTTGTAAATCTAGACTTTATTTGGATGGAGTAAGTATTTAAGATAAATTTATATGGGTATATTTTTATTTTTATTTTATAATATAAATTTAGTTTATTCATATTTATTACTAGCAATTGCCCCAAAAGGTGCAAAGAGATGCCCATAGGATTTGAAAATTGAAAAAGCTATACTTTGATTATAATTTTGGAGCAAATAAGTTTTTCCACATCACCTAAATTTAGTTTATCTATAAGTTTGTCCACTTTGTTAGGATCCTCAAATTGAGAAGTTGTAGTTTGTGTTTCACAATCATGCTCTTGAAACATTAATTATAATATGACATTTCTAGTCTCAAAAAACTAGAAAATTTAGTTTATCTATAAGTTTGTCCATTTTGTAAGAATTGTCAAATTCAGAGGATGTTGTAGTTTGTGTTCCATAATCATTCTCCTGAAACGTTAATTATAATATGAAATGTTGTAGTCTCCCAAAACTTGAAAAAGGATTTTATGTCATTGTGAACAAATAATGTGTAGAAATATTAAAAGGATTTATGAATAATGAAGTAAATGAAATATTAAAATAATATCTTACTTGGGACAAACACTCATAGATTTGATACAAACTGCTCCTTTTAAAATAAATTCAAAACATATTAAAAATATATATTTATATATAAATAAGAATTCTCAACCTTTTTTAAAAAAATGTTCATTATCGTTTATAAACTATTTCTTATTAAATAAAACAAGCTATTCCTTACAAAATAGAATTGAAAATAAAAGAAAATTTGTATTTCTCATTTTTTTTTCTTCTTTAATCTTAATCTAGCTTACAAAATTATTCATTATTACAAAAATTAAATCATATTTTCAAATACTCCAATAATTGTATCTTTTTAAAGCTTCCATTTTTAAATTAATTTTATTAAAAATCCTTTTATCTATAATTAAATAGAACTTACAAAATGGTTGCCACATTGTTTCCCTACTCTCTAGAGAAGATGTGCCCTCTAGGTAACCAACTGAAAAACAACTCTTTAGTGTTCTGAATTGGGCTATATCTTGAAGATATTTTGAAGATTAAAGAATCTCTTCTTGTGATTAGGTCTTGTAAGAGGGATTTGTGAAAATTTCCAAGCATAAGTGATTAATTCTTTATGATTTCAATAAATCAACTAATTGTTGAATTTAATCAATATAAAAATAAATATTGATAGCTGAAAATTAATCACTCAAGTATAAAAAACAATTTCACACAAACTAGTCATTCAAGATTAAAATCAATTTCACAGATATGTAATTACTAATTCAAGATTCTCTTTTCATTCCTTATTAAAAAATCCTACACAGTCACCAAAACAACCCTAAAGTTGAAATTAGCTGAGCAAGTATGGCTCGTTGTATGGTTGTAGGGCTATACAAATTGTATGGAATGTCAAGAGGTATGCATGACTTTTCCATAGGGATATATGGATCCATCTAATAATAGGTTGTATGGAAGCACTCTCTCTTTTCCTGTCTTTAGATATGTTTTTTTATAACAAGTGAATTACAAAGAAAAGTTAATTTTTAATTTTTCCGAATACTATTCAAACTATTCCCATTAAAAATGTGGGAAGGTTCATGTCTGAACTCTAATTCTTAGGCACCTAAACCTCACCTTTTGGATGTGGCTTGACTTTCTTTCTCATATGACTACTTGTTACAAGTGAGAAAAATGATAGGCTGCATTGAAGAGTACAAGAATACAAAAAATTTCAAACTGCACTTTAGTGATTATGCAGCAAAATAAATAAAGCTTAAAAATTGTGTGATGGTCATTCACTAAGTTCATCATCACATGCAACTTGAAGTAAGCCTTTGGGAGTTTTCAAGAGGAAATCAGTTAATCAAGTGTTAGTGAAGTTTAGGTCCTTGGATGATAGTGATAGCAAAACATTATAATGCACGATTATACAAATGATTATGAAGAAAGAATGAATCTTATTTACCAGTTATGTGTTAATCTCTTGTTACCTATTTCATGTGAATACATTTCTGAAGAGGGGTATCATTCCTAAATCATATTTGATATGGAGATTGAGAAAACATTGGTTGAAAGACCCCAAAGCAAGTACATAGTGTCTAAGTTTATTGCCTTCATGTGATGTGCAACTACTGCACGAGGATCCAAGCAAGCAGCTAGGTAGTGGAGCAAGTGGAAGTGATGACATCAAAGGGCACAAATCAATTACTAGAAGCCAAGCAAATACAACCATAAGCTAAGCCAGATATTAAGGGGAATTGTTGCACCACTAATTTTGATGGTTGTTGGACCAACATGCCTCCATGCCTCTTCATGATAATGAAGTACCTTCAACTCCAAACACTAACAATTTTTTTTTAAGGCCCAAACTAAAGTTAGGCTTGAACTTAATCAAAGGATCCATATGTGCTAAAAGACGGAAAAATTTCTGATATGGATAAGGGTACAACATGTTATCACTCAGGTTGTCGCTAGGCTCCCATTAGGGATACGGCCGAGGTAACCACAAACCAATCTTCTGATTGCAGGTTCTAGCCCACCTGCAATCGGAGAGGGCTCTCTCCTTTAGATTCAACCTTAGTTGATCTGGATTCAACCTTAGTTGATGATTTTAGGCTAGCTTTCTGACTTCAAGGGAATGTTGACTGTGATTAGGAGGAAGGTAGGATTCTCGAGTAAAGAGGCACAGTAAGGTGTTATAAGTTCTGAACCATTGGGCATGGAGTCACAGATTGAGGCATGCGAGCGTTTTCTTGGTCACAAGCGGATACGGAGCGGGATAGCCACGCAGGATACAACATTCAAGCTGCTGAAAGTACGGAATGAACATCAGGGATGAAAGGAAAAAGAGAATCATTTCATCATGTTGACAGAGGGGAGAAATGGATGAGTGGGATCCCGGAGCAGTTAAGAATTCCAAAGACATGCACCCATATACGAACGAAACAGGGTAAACTAGAGCAGTTGAGAATTCTAGCTCATGACTGTTTCAGAAGAAAACATTGAAAAGTGCAGAAATTGAACTTAAGGTGTACTTAAACAAATCTTAAGCTATTCTTTTTTCCTGCAACTTAGAATGGCGTAAAGATGATAAAAACATAAAATAAACAGGGAGGAAGAACACTTATTGGATCATGCAGAGACACAGGAATTCCGTGATCATTCCTTGGCCCAGAGAAAACAGCAAGTTGTTTCGCAATCCATGCTTTCAGCAATCTTTGATTATGAAAAATATGACAGTTACAGTGCGAGTCTTTACTTAGAGAAAATTTCTAGAAAGAAACTGACCAACAAATACTACTACCAACCAACCAACCCTTTACAATATCGCTTCGGGTGGTATTTATAAACAAAATATCAGGAAGACATCATTACAAGTGACCGTGACAGGTCTGCTTAGAACTCTTCAAAATCTAAATGCTTGCTGGAAATAAATGTAAGTAAATCTTTTTGTCTGCGCTGGGGGCAGCTGAATCGGAACAGGTGACGAGGTGGCCCTTGGGGACCAGATGCGTTGATGCTGAAGTGAATGTGCTTTGGGGCTGCAGTTCGGCTTACGTGTGAATTGAATGTGCAATTATTATGATTTGAGAGCTTCAAGTGATTTTGCTCTCCTCCTATGGATCTGCTGGAAGATATTAAATTTCTCTTGCTTTGGGCTGTTGCTCAAGATATTCTCTGATACACTTTGCCACTACATTGATGATATCCGTCGTCGACTGATACTCTTTGACACGCTTGAAGCCTGCTGATTTCATCTAATACACTTTGAACTCCGTGGATGATCTGCTGCTATCTTTAAACCGGATCCTTTGGCACGATTGGGTGATTTTGGGCTTTTTCGGTGTGCAGTGGGCTCGGCAATCAAAAGATTCCCTGACATCGAAAACTGCCTCTGTTTCTTGATCTGGAGCTCCGAAGTGTGACTTTTCTTCTTGCGCGAAGCTTTTTCGGCTTTTTTGGCTGCTAACGTAAGCACTGCGTCGGCTGTACGGCAGATGATGTCATCAGTGGGACCCTGGTACAGCGCGACATGGTGGGGTACTGGTGGACTGTGGTGAAGAGACTCCGATGCGATATAGCGATATTGCGTCGGCGGGAAAGAGGGGGATCATTGGGTTGGGCGTGTGGTGCTTGCGATTGCTGATATGCGATATCGCGATATCGCATTGGGGGAGACGGAGGGGTGAACGGATTGGACACTCAGCGCTTGCGATCACCGATCGCCGATTTCGCGATGTCGCATCGGCGGGGAACGGATGGGCAATGTTTTGCATGAAAGTGAGATGGCGAGGTTCCGATGCGAAAACAACTTTGAAGGGGGGGAAAGGTAAGTAAGTGGGTGTGAAGGGCCTTTGAAGTTTCGGAAGGGGTCCGAATACTTCGAGAAGTCTTATACTTAGGAATAAGTCCAAAGTATGTGATAGGTGGTTTCAGAGATTGGGTTCTTGCTTAGTTTCTGATAAACTAAGCAATTCCCGGGACTTGCTATGGTTATTTTTCAACCAGGGGGAGGGAATATTACATAGGGGAATTTGCTTAATATTAATACGGGGACGGGAAACATAGGGAGCTACATAATAATGTTAGTGGTTAGTGTGGAGGTGGTAAGAAAGCGCTAGGTTCGGGGGAAACTTAGGCTGTTGCAAGGGGGAAGGACCATACTTCGGGAGAAGATATGGAACAACTTTGAGCAAAGCAGATCTTTACTCAACCAGAGTGATGAAGATGATGAACTAAAGAGGTGTCAAGCAGATCTTGACCTCTTTTTGGGGATGTCAGTTAATGATTGGGGGAAAGTAGAGAAGGGGAGTTAGTTATAACTCATTTGAGCCTTTTGCTTAGAAATCTTTGCTGATTATGTTCTGCGTGATATGATACCTGCAAACTTGGAACTTGTCAGCAATTCAACAGCCTCAGAACTACCTACCCAGCCTACTTCCTAGCATTTTTTCTTCTTTTGCTTGGGGGTGCACTTAGACTTGCAAACCCATCATACATTTTTCTTTTGATATCTTCCTATCTACATACTACCCTTATTTCTTCCAGAGCCCATATTAAATTGTTGGACTCTTCTGCTTCTCTACCTATCTAAGAGTCTGCCAAGATTAAACTGTTTGGACAGACTTACAATCTCTATATTCTAAAACATGAAATTTAAACCTAGGGAGACCAAGATTAAACTGTTTGAACCTCCCTTTAACTAAAATAGCGATACCAGGAAAATTTTACAAAATTTGAAGGCATTTGAATGAATCTTGAAGTAGCCCTCTTCATTTGGAGACTGTTTGAGCAAATATGGAGGATTGCAGCAAGCAAAGTACGACATATTTGGCCTGTGAAATGCCAATCATGAAAAATGAATACCTGCTGCAGCAGGAGCTAACACAACCGAAAGTACATTCCCTTTTATTT
>APFE030517069.1:0-15896 GCA_000404065.3 Pinus taeda | reverse complement strand
ATAAAACTTAAACTTACAAAAGGAAATGATAATAATACATAATATTGACTCAATTTGAAAAATAATAAAAATGGTAAATTGATTCAATTGAATATGACATTATAATAAATTTAAATAATAATATTTATATTGATAACCATCCTATTCCACAACTTCAAATTGAAATATCATTGTTCAGGGTTCGAGGATTACTTTAATGTTGTTGGTCATGGTCGTCTTTTAGACTCTTCTTCTTGCTACTATGAAAATTGGTTACGGTGTGTGGAAGTTGAGTTCTTATGTGTGATGGATGCCTACAAGGGAGGGTATGGGATAAGACCGACATATTTTCAAAATTTTTTATTATGGAAATTACTGTTTCATTCTCCCATGGCAGATGTGAAGGGAGGTAGGGTCATATAAAAGTGAAAGGCTTCTAGGCTCAGGCTACCACTTGTTTAGGCAACTCACCACACCCAACGATTCACTAGGAATTGTGAGCTTGTAGATATGGCACAAGATACGAATGTTAGGGGCTGTGGTAGGAGGCCTTAGGTGACCATATAGGAGGAACAACCCATCTCTTGAGGCGGTAGAGCAAGGTGTCATAAATTGGTAGCGAACATCATAAACGATGCAGCCAATATTTATCATGAAGGGACCAATAACGAAATTAGGCATTCGATTGAGGATTTGGGAGTTGATCTCAATCGCTAGGGAGGATCAATGGATATTGAGATGGAGCACTGGTGGGCAATGGTCCCAGATCCTAGGCATACCTGCAGGCAAGTGACTCAGTTGAAAAAGACTTTATATTTGTATTGGAATATGAAAAGTCTCTTAGGCAAGGCACTAGAATATATTTCAATTAACATGGAGACAGAGGTACAAGAATTCCATAGCTACAAGCAGGACTTCTAGAAAATTCAGTTCCAATTGCAAAAATAGGATGGACGCCTACGTGACACTTTGTCTTCCACTGATTGGCCACAAGTTAAACCTGGACAAACACACATCACTTGAAAAGAAATAAAAATAAAAAAATATATGTATGATTAAGATTTTAATAAATTATGGATAAACATATTTCTCTATATAGAAAAAATTGATTTTTAGATTTTTGATTTCTTACTTTTTTAACATTTGATGTGAGGTAAAAAGGCCCTATCTAGACCAATATGAGAGATATGTTGTAATGTCCTATCATATGCTATTAAACATTTTGAGTTGTTCAAATTACAAAAGATAAAAATAAAAATAAATTAGAAAATCTAAAAAAATAATAATTATAGTTTTACAAAAAAAATTGATTGGGTAAATTACATAAAAATAAAAATAAAAATAAAACAAAATATTAAAATTAATAATTGAAAGTAAAAGTAATCAAATAAAAATAACCCCATAAAAACAAAATAAAAATAAAAATAAAATTGACCCATGGTATTTAGAACCCATGGTAATTATGTGAAATATAGATTATTTAATTTAATGTAATGAAATCCCCGGCTACAGGTGTTTATTAGTTTAATGAATGCGGGGGCAGCCTTATTAAAGGGCAAGTGGCCGCTCGCTCCCGCCAGATGGCCCGAAGCCTCAAGAAACCATCACCTCGGTCCAGCCAGCAGTTATGAGCACATTAATGGCATAGGGAGAATAGCTGTTAGCAGGGGTCTATTGGTCGTCCGCCTTGGTTCGCAGATGAGAGGTGTTCCGTCGGAAGGTGCTGGAAGGGCCATTGTTTGTTGGGAGCTCTGTATTGTTTGAACTATGAGTTGTGTGCTCGGCTCTTGGATGACTGCATAGTGGGTGCATGCGCCAAGACTCAGACCTCGGCCCTCGGCACCGGAGGCCCTGGTCTCAACCTTGGATCGTCAGAGAATTTTCGTCTCTATGCTATGCTTCAGTGCTTTAAGCGTCCCTCTGCTCTTTTTTCGCGAGGTCCCTAAGTGCCATAGGCCTTACGAAGCTCTGAGTGCTACAGTGTTTCAGTTCTTTTGCGCCCCTGTTAGAGATTGGCCCTTTCGGCGCTTTGGTAATACTCGGCTCCGGCCTGTTCGACTCTCTGGGAGCAATTCACCCCTCGCAGCACCGGAAAAGGCTCAGCTCCAGCTCTGGGTGGTAAGCATTGTTATTCGCTCTCATATTCCATTACCTGTTTCTCATCTGTTGTATAAGTTGCTGCTCTGGTTTAAAGCCCTCCGTGGCGGAAAGAATACGCGGCCTCTGGGCAGCATTGGATATTTGTTGGTTACAGGATGCCGCGTGAGAGGTTACATGGCACTTGCAGGCAGGGAGGTTCAAGGGGCGGTGCCAGAGGTCGGGCTTCATCGCCACGTTCCTCGGCATCCTTCGACTCCCCCTCGGAGGAGATTAGCTCACCTGGAGCACGACGAGGGCGTGGAAGAGGCAGAGGGCGGGGAAGAGCAGCGGTGTGTCCGTTTGGTTCGCACCCATCAACACGCTTCCGGTTTCCGTGTGCCCTGGACAACGCAATCTACTATGTTTCAGTGCGCATTGAAAAATGCGACCATGCAGATAGACCAAAAGCCCCAGCAGAGCCACGGCCACCCTCGCCTGCTCAGGGTCCGCGATTACAGCCTGCGGAAGCCTCAGGTGCAGTGGCGGGGACTAGAGCTGGAACAAGCGAGCCTGCGAAGGAAGATGCACCACACACAGACTCGAGTGCTTCAGATCCATATGCCTGTCCAGTGGTGGAGGAGCAACCATCCACCTCCGTGGATGCTTAAGCATGTTGCATGGTCGTTCTGGGTGTTTTGGAAACACTTTGTTCAGTCTCAGGATGTTGAAGTAGCAGTTACAGTAAGTAATGGGGGTCAGTCCGTGATAGTTTTCGGGTCGCATCACTCAGTTTTTTGTATGTTGGATATTATGTCTGCGTCTGTTATGTCGGGTATTTTGAATGTGGGTTTTGCAAGGTCTGTAAATTCCTCCCTTACTTCGGCAGGGAATGGATGTATAGCACGTAGGTCCAGTTTTCTGTGGGTTCTAGCTTAGGGCCAGCGGACAGTCTCATAGTCCCTCAGTTTCTCAGGCTTAGTTTTAGTCTCAATATGTCAAACTGTTCATGTAGCCAACTCTTTGTGGCGGATGTAACTCTATGTCAAACTGTTCATGTAGCCAACTCTTTGTGGCGGATGTAACTCTCTCTGTACTCTTTTTTGTATTATAATAGAATTAGCATGATTTACACAAAAAAAATTAATGTAATGAAATGTAAGTGAAATATTTTTAATCAATAAAAAGAAATAGATAAAAATAAAAAGTATAAATAACCAAATGAAAATAACCCTATAAAAATAAAATAAAATATAAAAATAAAAATGGCCCACACTTTTGACCGAGGTTATCCACTTAAAATGTAATATTTTTAAGAAAACAATTAAACTAGATGAATGTTAGATTACCTTAGAGCATGATATTTCACTCCATTCAAACCTCATTGAGTTAAATGTAAACAAAATAATTCAAACTATGACTTATCTTAGATAAATATTATGGCTTTAATGTAAAGAATATTGTTGCATTCATTGACTAGAATGGACTTGTAGAATATTTCATTTACCTCTTTAAATTTAGATTTGATTATATTATTTAATTTACGTTTTTGGATATTTTACTCTATCTTATTTAGGGATATTGACTATTTTAAATTATTGGGAATTAAATGCGATTAGGTATAATGAGTGAAACAATGTATTATTTGAAGTAAAATGTATCTCTTAAAATTAAAGGGTAATTTTCTATTAAGGTTGTAGTGTTTTGCTGCAATTGGATCCTTTTGTTCATTAGAGGTTCTCTATATAGCCCAGTATAGAGTAGACCTCACTTAAACATGTAAATGTAAACGTAAATGTAAACATAAACGTTTAATATGTAACGTTTAGCAATTAAAAATCGATCTAATTATTATTATGTATAAACACAATATAAATTTAAAATATAAAGAGGTTTATGAACACTCAAAACATAGTTATGGTAAATAAATAAAAATATAAATAAATGGGAAGTATGGTAAATAAATAAAACCTATTTTTATACTTACTTTAGACGTATCGTAAATAAATAAAATATAAATAAACAAGAGGTATGGTAAATAAATGAAAATCTAAATAAACTAGAGGTATGGTAAATAAATAAAACCTATTTTTATATTTACTCCATAAACCTCTTTATATTTACGATAACTCAAAAAAAATGTTTTTTATGTGAAAACTATGGGCCAAATACCATTTTAATACCATGCGCGGCCCAAATACTATATTTGTAAAAGAGGTATGGTAAATAAATAAATATAACATAAAGAGGTATGTTAAATAAATAAAAATATGTCAAATAGGATTAGAAATAAACATCTAAACCCTCCTAGATCCATCCTAGATCAAAATACCATGGGCCGAATACCATGGTAAATAAAACAAATATGTTAAATAGATAAAAACATAAATAACTAGACTGATGAAAAATAAATAAAACCTTTTTTATATTTACTCCGTAATCCACTTTATATTTATGAACACTCAAAAAAGAGGTTTTATTTAGGTGAAGCACATGGGACAAATACCATGGGTCAAATTATCATTAATGACATGCAAAAAAACATTATTAACACTAATAATAATATTAATAAAAATAAAGATGGCCCACGGTATTGACCCATGGTATTGAGAACCAATAGTATTAACCCATTGTATTCATGTGGAATGTAGCCTATTTAAAGTGGGAAATTAAACCAACATAGATTCATCTCTACTCTGGATCTACTAAGAGCTTAGAGGGATCAAATATCTTGATATGCAAACTCGCATAGAGTGAAAAAATATTTGATATCTCTCTGTACTAAGTGCCTAGAGGGATCAAAACTAGCATGGAGTGAAAAAATATTTGATCCCTCTCGGCACTTGGTAGATCCAGAGTAAAGATGGATCTATGCTAGTATGGTGGTAGGGACGACAATTGTAGAGCGAAGTTGATGGCATTGCAGGGTGCTCTGTAGTGCTCTTCCTAGTTGGACATTGATACTATTCTTATTTTTAATGACTATGTTGTTTTGATCAACTCGATTCAGGGTTGTTGCTTTCTTGAGGTTCTAGTTCTTTGGTGCTCTCTAGTGCTCTTGCTGATTTGGCATTGATAATATTCTTATTTTTAATGACTGTTGATTTGATCAACGTTTCTTTCTTGGGGTTCTAGTTCTTTGCAGTTGGATTTAGCTAGTTGGATTTAGCTAATTAGGATATTATCGCTTCTTTCTTAGTAGTCTCCTTTCAACATGTCTATTGGGAGAAGAACATGGAGGCTCATACACTCTCAAAACTCGGTCTCTCGTGTCTCATGTCTCGACTTTATGTTATTTGAAATGTTATTTGATGGAATGGGTTGTGGTATTGGATCATTTGAGATTTAATTCTTTTATGTTCTTTGAAAAGTTATTTGATGGAATGGGTTTTGATATGGGGTCGTTTGATATTTAATTCCCATTTCTGATTCTGTTATTTGGTATCCTTTTTTAACGATGATCATTAGGGTGGGGAATCCTGTAGAGCCCTCTCTGTTTCTTTCCTTTGGAAAAACTCGGTCTCTCCTGTCTCTGCTTTATGTTCTTTGAAAGTTATTTGATGGAATGGGTTCTCGTATGGGATCATTTGAGATTTAATTATTTTATGTTCTTTGAAAAGTTATTTGATGGAATGGGTTGTGGCATGGGATCATTTGAGATTTAATTCTCATTTTTGATGCTCTGATTTGGTAATATCTTAACGGTGATCGTTAGGGTGGGGAACCCTCCAGATTCCTTTATTTTTATTAATATTAATAAAAATAAAGATGGCCCACGGTATTGACCCATGGTATTGAGAACCAATGGTATTCACGTGGAACGTAGCCTATTTAAAGTGGGAAATTAAACCAACATAGATTCATCTTTACTCTGATCTACTAAGCGCTTAGAGGGATCAAATATCTTCATATGCAAACTCGCATAGAGTGAAAAAATATTTGATCCCTCTCGGCACTTGGTAGATCCAGAGTAAAGATGTATCTATGCTAGTATGGTGGTAGGGAGGACAATTGTAGAGCGAAGTTCATGGCATTGTAGGGTGCTCTGTAGTGCTCTTCCTAGTTGGGCATTGATAATATTCTTATTTTTAATGACTATGTTGTTTTGATCAACTCGATTCAGGGTTGTTTCTTTCTTGAGGTTCTAGTTCTTTGGTGCTCTCTAGTGCTCTTGCTAATTTGGCATTGATAATATTCTTATTTGTAATGATTGTTGATTTAATCAACTTTGCTTTCTTGAGGTTCTAGTTCTTTGCAATTGGATTTAGTTAATTAGGAAATTATCTCTTCTTTCTTAGTAGTCTCCTTTCAACATCTCTATTGGGAGAAGAACATGGAGGCTCATACACTCTCAAAACTCAGTCTCTCCTGTCTCATGTCTCAGCTTTATGTTCTTTGAAATGTTATTTGATGGAATGGGTTGTGGTATCGGATCATTTGAGATTTAATTCTTTTATGTTCTTTGAAAAGTTATTTGATGGAATGGGTTTTCATATGGGGTCGTTTGATATTTAATTCCCATTTCTGATTCTGTGATTTGGTATTCTTTTTTAACGATGATCATTAGGGTGGGGAATCCTGTAGAGCCCTCTCTGTTTCTTTCCTTTGGAAAAACTCGGTCTCTCCTATCTCTGCTTTATGTTCTTTGAAAGTTATTTGATGGAATGGGCTGTGGTATGGGATCATTTGAGATTTAATTATTTTATGTTCTTTGAAAAGTTATTTGATGGAATGTGATGCAGGAGCATCTGGTCAATAGGGTAAAAACAGAGGGAAGGCAGACAAAGTTTCGAAAGAGGACTGGGCACATGGTTTGATGGATGGGCAGTAACACTACCTTAGTTATTTTTCTTTTACTGTTATCTTTATTTACTTATGTAATGTTTTTTTTAATTACCAGAAACAGAGAAAAACAATCATATTCTAGTTTACTTTTAATTAGGAACAGTAACAAATTAGGAATAGTTTTATTCTTGCCAAATAGAAACTGAATATGTCAGTTAACAACCAACAACAGTTATGTAATAAGAACTACCTCTGTAAACAAAACTATAAAGAGAGCGGAATGACCCATTGAGAGGGTTCCGACTTCGTGAAAGTAAGCAGAATACAGAGATAATAAAGAAGAAGAATTTCTGAACTTTCAAATGATAAATGTACTGTGTTCAAGTGTGTGAAGTGCAGTGATAATTCTTTTAAAGCTAGGTTGCTAACCAGAGCACGCTACAGGCGTTGCGAAAGAAAGACAATAACATACAAGTGGAAATTCTACAGCAAACTTACACGCCCGAACCCAGGTAAGCAACATAATGCACAGACAGTCATATTCATGAAATTAACATTCTACATTGTCAAGATACGTTGCTAGAAAAAGCATATTTGTATATAAAAGAAACCCTATAGAAATTCCATTGTATACTATTCAAAACAACCGAGCAACTCAAACCACAGGCGTAGCTGCAATATTTATAGTGGAAACAATAAACGATTACAGTCAAGTTTCGGCACCAAAACAAGACGGAAAGCCACGAAGGACAAACTTCACCCTAACAACCTAGGACTACACATAGAACCGACCGCAAGGGTCTAAGAAACCCATGACCAACAACTAGCGAACAGGAAAGACAAGAACTACCCGAGACTTGCAGATGGTCGAGGACTCGAGGAGGGCCACTGTGCACAGTCCTCCCTGCAAGAGAGCGAACAACAACGTTAGACGGTCGACACACCTGTAGAATAAATCAACATAAAGAAAGGAACCTGAACACAGAAATAAACACGAAGCTGGGTATACTTGTACATGACGCCAAACCTTTCCATTCAAACCAGGAAGTATACCTACCAACGAAGGAGCCGAAATGTAAGTGACGGAAGGAGGAGTGGAAGAATCATTCTGACATAGAGGAAAATCTTACCTGTAGGGTTTGCGAACTCGTCCTCTGAGAGCATCGTTACCAGGACACCAGGAACAGAATCACCGAGAAATCGTTGCAGAAGAGCACGAGTACATACGCGGAATACAGTCACAGACAGTTGAGAACAAGAAGGCAAACGCAGGCATTAGCAGACAGCGAGGAGACAAACCCCAGCCAACAAAAGAAACCATTAAAAAAAAATCGCTCGAACGGAAAGACAAACAAGGGTTTCGAACCAGAATAACTGAAGACGAGCCGAGAACTAATGCAGTGACCCTAGCTACATAACAGAATTTTCGAAACTTACCAATAAACTGAGCAGACACCATTGACACCAGAAGGGCCGAATATAAACCAGCAGTATTGTTGAAAACGAATAGGGCATCGAACCAGTGAGACAAGCCATTCAGAAAACCCACAAACGGCCACGAAGGTCTCGCAGTTGCAGAGCGACGAAATAACACAATAACCAAACAGACAAAGTGAAATGAGCACGAAGGGTCGAGAACCAAGGTAAAGCCCTAAACCCTAGTGAGGTTTCCAAGAAGCCCAGCTGTCGAACGGAGATGAGACGGAGGTACCAAACTTCATTAACCACAGATCCAAAGTACCGATTCCGCAGATTGCACAATTAATCAAGCAATAAATCAAACCATCATAACCCTTGCCACGGTGAAAACCACGTCAACCGGAAGCGCGTTGGGATCACGTGGGCTGGCCCCATCAAGTGGTATCAGAGCAGTTTTTTTTTTATATATATAGAGGAAGATGGCAGAGGTACAAGCACCAAGACGAGGACGTGGAAGGGGTGGACGTCGAGGAGCAGATGAAGGATTGAGAGAGAAGGTTAGAGTTCTTACAACTCGTTTGGAAGCAGTGGAAGCGGGTGGGCGAAGAGACCCGGAACTGGGAGATGACAGTGAGGAAGAAGCGGTAGCTGCTACAGACGGGTCAGATGAAGAAGCTCCAGAATTGAGACTGCTGCATTCAATTTTATTGGCCAGCAGCAAGCCCAAAACAAAGATTTCTAATTACGATGGCAGTCTGTCTGCAGATATCCTATTGGACTGGATAAGCGAACTAGATAAATATTTCGAAAATGAGGAAGTTAGGGAAGATAAGAGAGTCAATTTCGCCGCTACTAAGTTAAAGGGACATGCCCTCTTGTGGTGGGACAATGTCCAAGCAGACAGAAAAAGGTTGAACAAATTACCCATACGAAAATGGTCAAGAATGGTGGCAAAATTGAAGGGCAGATTTCTGCCGAAAGATTACCAGGTTGAACTATGTCGTCGAGTACAGAATTTGAGACAGAAGGGTATGACTGTCAAAGAGTATATAGAAGAGTTTTACCAGGTAAATCTACGTGCTGGTTATACAGATGAAACTCTAGAAAAAACAGCGAGGTATTTCAATGGCTTGAGGATGGAAATTTTGGATGAAATCAGCATTCTTTCTCCCCGAAGTATTGAAGAAGCCTTTCAGAGTGCTGTGAAGGCTGAAGAGAAAATCAATTGGAAACAGAATAATAGGAGAGGGAGAGGGAATGGTAGAGGACGGGGACAGTCCTACGGTAGAGGAAGGAATGCTGCAAACAGTGAAGAAGGCAGCAGTTCTAAAACTTCAGGGACAGCAGAGAAAGGAGACAGCACTAGAGGAGGTCGGTCATATCAGCGAGGACGAGGGAATGGCCGCGGAAGAGGGACTAGTGTCCAGTGCTACAGGTGCCATAAATGGGGGCATCGATCCTTTGAATGTCCAGAAGTTGAACAGACAGGTCAGAGGGGAACATTTATGATACAGCCTGAAGAAGCTGAAGCACAACCACGGGAGGTGGAAGACGTGGCGGAAACGGGAAAAGCATTGATTTTAAATAAAGTGTTGCTAAAACCAACCAAGGAGGTGGCTGAACCAACACAGCGAAAAGCACTGTTTCGGACAGTCTGCAAGTCGCATGGAAAATGATGTAAAGTGATAATCAACAGCGGGAGCACGAATAACTTGGTTGCCATTGAGATGGTGGAAAAACTGGGGTTGAAAAGGCTGAAGCAGCCCACACCATACAAGGTGTCGTGGCTACAGAAAGGCCACCAGCTGTTAGTTGATGAACAATGCAAAGTAGAGTTTCACATTGGCAAGTATCATGACACGGTGGTCTGTGATATTATGCCAATGGACGTGTGCCATATACTGCTTGGAAGACCATGGCAGTATGATCGGAAAGTGACGCACGATGGGAAGACCAATTGCTATAAATTTACGAAGGATGGGGTTAAACACACACTTGTACCCATCAAAGAGGAAGAAACAGTAGAATCGGGTGGAACAAAGGCACTGTTAATTGGAGGAAAACAGTTTGTGAAACAGGTGGAGGAAAATGCAGTTAGTTTTGCAGTTGTGAGGAGGATGAAACCAGTGTTACTGAACTTGGAAAAATCAGAACTGCCTAAGGAAATACAAGAGTTATTGGAAGAATTCCAAGAAATTGCGGCTGATGAGTTACCTAATGAATTTCCTCCTAAAAGGAGTATCAGCCATCACATTGATTTTATACCAGGATCAAGTTTGCCAAATAAGGCAGCGTACAAGATGAGTCCGAAGGACAATGAAGAAGTACGCAAACAAGTATAGGAGTTGTTGGATAAGGGACTAATCAGAGAAAGCCTGAGCCCCTGTGCAGTACCAACTGTACTAGCACCCAAGAAAGGTGGAGAATGGCGAATGTGTACCGATTCGAGAGCTATAAACAAAATCACAATTCGATACAGGTTTCCTTTGCCTAGAATGGACGACATGATGGACTGTCTTAGTGGGGCAGCTTATTTTACGAAAATAGATCTGAAGAGTGGATACCATCAGATCAGGATTAGAGAGGGAGACGAATGGAAAACAGCCTTCAAGACCAACGAAGGACTGTACGAATGGCTGGTCATGCCATTTGGATTGAGTAACGCTCCGAGTACTTTCATGAGACTGATGAATGAAATGTTAAAGGAATTTATCTGAAAATTTGTGATAATCTATCTGGACGATATTTTAATTTTCAGCAGGACGAAAATAGAACACCTTCAGCATATTCGAAGGGTATTCGAAAAGCTACAGCAGAACAAGCTGCTGATCAACTTGAAGAAGTGCACTTTCTTACAGAAGGAGCTAATATATCTGGGATTTGTAGTTGCGGAGAACGAGTTAAAGATGGACCTAGAAAAGATTTCAGCAATTATGAGTTGGCCTTCACCTACAAGTTTGTTTGAGGTACGTAGCTTTCACGGTTTAGCAAGTTTCTATCGAAAATTTATGAAGAATTTCAGTGAGATCTGTGCACCAATGCTAGAGACCATCAAAAAGGCCAGCCAACCTTTTTGTTGGACCAAGGCGGCGGAAGATAGTTTCCAACTTCTGAAGCGGAAAATAACAGAGAGGCTGATCTTGCGACTTCCCGATTTTAGTAAACCTTTTCAGGTTTGTTGCGATGCAAGTGGGACAGCTATTGGCGCTGTGCTCAGTCAAAAGGATAGACTAGTGGCATTTTTTAGTGAAAAGCTAAATGAGAGTTGGCAGAAGTATTCGTCATATGATAAAGAGTTCTATGCAGCAGTCCAAGCTTTAAAACATTGGAGACACTACCTACTAGGCAACGAGTTCGTCTTATTCTCTGATAATTCAGCATTACAATATGTAACACAATAACACAAATTGAACCATAAGCATGCTAAGTGGGTTGAGTACTTACAGAGCTTTACTTTTGTGTTAAAACACATAAGTGGGCAAGCCAACAAACTGGCGGATGCTTTAAGCAGAAGAGCCTTGCTCTTACAGGAAGGCAGCATACAGTTGATGGGATTTGAGTATTTGAAGGATTTGTACCAGATGGACGTGGATTTCAAGGAAGCTTTTGAGGCATGCCAAAATCCTGTCTTAAGGAATACAAGCCCATGGCTAGATTTCAATTTACAGGAAGGATTATTATTTCGAGGTGGACAGCTATGTATTCTGGATTGTTCGATGAGGGAAAATTTAGTAAAAGAGAAACACAGTGGTAGTTTAGCAGGACATTTTGGCGTTGATAAAACGTTGGAATAGCTAGGACATTTTTATTATTGGCCAAAGATGAACCGGGATGTACAGAGATATGTAACCAGATGCAAAATCTGCCAACTGGCGAAAGGACATAGCCAGAATACTAGATTATACACACCCCTACCAGTTCCAAGTAGACCGTGGGATTCAATCAGCATTGATTTTGTCCTAGGATTACCTAGAACACAGCGGGGATATGATTCAGTGATGGTGGTGGTAGACAGGTTCTCCAAAATGGCTCATTTTATTCCTTGCTGGAAAACTAGTGATGCCACGAATGTGGCACACCTGTTTTTCACGGAAATTGTTAGATTACATGGCTTACTGAGGACTATTGTTTCAGACAGGGATGTGAAATTCACAGGACATTTTTGGCGCACCCTGTGGAAAAAGTTGGGCACGCAATTAAATTTCAGTTCTGCGTATCATCCGCAGACTGATGGACAGACAGAGGTGTTGAACAGGAGTTTGGGCAATTTATTATGAAGCTTGACAGGAGAAAATTCACGATTATGGGATCGAGCTCTTGCCCAGGCAGAATTCGCATATAACGATTCGCCCAATCGGAGCACCGGATTTAGCCCATTTCAGATTTTGTATGGAATGCATCCTCGAGGGGTACATGAACTATGAGATTTGGGAAAACTAGAATGGAGAAGTGCAGATGGGGAGGATTTTGCTGAAGCCATGAGTGAACTTCATGAAAAGGTTAAGTTGAGATTACAGGACAACACGCAGAAATACAAACAGCACGGAGACACAAAGCGACAGGAGGTGCAGTTTGACGTTGGAGACGAAGTACTTGCACACTTGCATCGGGAATGGTTTCCTAAGGGAACCTACAACAAGTTAAAATACAAGAAAATCGGTCCATGCAAGATTCTGTGGAAGTTTTCAGCAAATGCGTATGAGATTCAGCTGCCACCGGACATAGGCATTTCGCATATATTCAACGTGGCAGACCTGTTCCCATATCATGCCCAGGCAGGAGATGGTAGTACGGTACAGCCAGAACGGGACACCCAGTTAGAGAACAGTCCTTGGAAGAAACAGTTACCTTCAGCCCGGACCCACGAAATTGAAGGGATCCTCAGCACCGAGGTAGCCAAAAGAACGCGCAGAAAAGAATATCTGCGTTACCTCGTCAAGTGGAAAGGTCGTCCAATAGAGGACAGCTCCTGGCTCGATGTAGTGCAGATTCAAAAGGCTGGTTACTCGATGGAGGAGCTCATGGAACGGAGCCATGAGTTCTCTTTTACCCCGGAAGCCTGATGCAGGAGCATCTGGTCAACAGGGTAAAAACAAAGGGAAGGCAGACAAAGTTTCCAAAGAGCACTGGGGACATGGTTTGATGGATGGGCAGTAACACTGCCTTAGTTATTTTTCTTTTACTGTTATCTTTATTTACTTATGTAATGTTTTTTTTTAATTACCAGAAACAGAGAAAAACAATCATATTCTAGTTTACTTTTAATTAGGAACGGTAACAAATTAGGAATAGTTTTATTCTTGCCAAATAGAAACCGAATATGTCAGTTAACAACCAACAGCAGTTATGTAATAAGAACTACCTCTGTAAACAGAACTATAAAGAGGGCGGAATGACCCATTGAGAGGGTTCCAACTTCGTGAAAGTAAGCAGAAAACGAGATAATAAAGAAGAAGAATTTTTGAACTTTCAAATGATAAATGTATTGTGTTCAAGTGTGTGAAGTGCAGTGATAATTCTTTTAAAGCTAGGTTGCCAACCAGAGCACGCTACAGGCGTTGCGAAAGAAAGACAATAACATACAAGTGGAAATTCTACAGCAAACTTACACGCCTGAACCCAGGTAAGCAACATAATGCACATACAGTCATATTCATGAAATTAACATTCTACATTGTCAAGATACGTTGCTAGAAAAAGCATATTTGTATATAAAAGAAACCCTGTACAAATTCCATTGTTCACTATTCAAAACAACCGAGCAACTGAAACCACAGGCGTAGCTGAAATATTTACAGTGGAAACAATAAACGATTACAGACAAGGTTCGGCACCAAAACAAGACCGAAAGCCACGAAGGACAAACTTCACCCTAACAACCTAGGACTGCACATAGAACCGACCGCAAGGGTCTAAGAAACCCATGACCAAAAACTAGCGAACAGAAAAGACAAGAACTACCTGAGACTTGTAGATGGTCGAGGACTCGAGGAGGGCCACTGTGCACAGTCCTCCCTGCAAGAGAGCGAACATCAACGTTAGACGGTCGACACACCTGTAGAATAAATCAACATAAAGAAAGGAACCTGAACACAGAAATAAACACGAAGCTGGGTATACCTGTACACGCCGCCAAACCTTTCCATTCGAACCAGGAAGTATACCTGCCCACGAAGGAGCTGAAACGTAAGTGACGGAAGGAGGAGTGGAAGAATCATTCTGACATAGAGCAAAAACTTACCTGTAGGGTTTGCGAACTCGTCCTTTGAGGGCATCGTTACCAGGCCACCAGGAACAGAATCACTGAGAAATCGTTGCAGAAGAGCACGAGTACATACGTGGAATACAGTCACAGACAGTTGAGAAAAAGAAGGCAAACGCAGGCATTAGCAGACAGCGGGGAGACAAACCCCAACCAACAAAAGCAACCATAAAAAAAAAATCGCTCGAACGGAAAGACCAACAAGGGTTTCGAACCAGAATAACTGAAGACGAGCCGAGAACTAATACAGAGACCGCAGCTACATAACAGAATTTTCAAAACTTACTAATAAACCGATCAGACACCATTGACACCAGAAGGGCCGAATATAAACCAGCAGTATTGTTGAAAACGAACAGGGCATCGAACCAGTGAGCCAAGCCATTAAGAAAACCCACAAACGGCCATGAAGGTCTCGCAGCTGCAGAGCGACGAAATAACACAATAACCGAACAGACAAAGTGAAATGAGCGCAAAGGTTCGAGAACCAAGGTAAAGCCCTAAACCCTAGTGAGGTTTCCGAGAAGCCCAGCTATCGAACGGAGATGAGACGGAGGTACCAACCTTCATTAACCACAAATCCAAAGTACCGATTCCGCAGATTGCACAATTAATCAAGCAATAAATCAAACCATCATAACCCTTGCCACGGTGAAAACCATGTCAATCGGAAGCGTGTTGGGATCACGTGGGATGGCCCCATCAGAATGGGTTGTGGCATGGGATCGTTTCAAATTTAGTTCTCATTTCTGATGCTCTGATTTGGTATTTTCTTAACGGTGATCGTTAGGGTGGGAATCCTCCAGATTCCTCTGTTTTTCTTTCTTTTTGGATCTTCTTTTCTTGAGAAACTATCTTATGGATAATATTCTTCTTTGGTGACTTGACATATATATATATTATATAATATATAATAATATATATATATATAGTATATATATATATATATATATAGTATATATTATATTATTATATATATATATATTATATATATTATAATGTATGATAGTAAATATTTATTAAGATTTTCATTTAAATCTATGTAACCGTAAAGGATAGCAAGTTTATCATCTTGGTTTTGAACTTGAGCATCAAGATATTATTATATATTTATAGATTAGTTTTATGTGTGTCATGTAGGTTTTGCAGCTCATTAGTTTAATTTCAAAGAGTGAGTCATAAATTAAGTTTTTTCATTTTTTTAATTATAACTTCAACCTATTGTTATAAAACTTGTTTGTAGATGCATCAAAGCTCTTTTTATCTATCAAGCACTAATAGGGATCAAATCTCTCGAGGTGAAAACCTCTTTTGTCATTATAATTATAATTTTACATGTATTATTTCTCATATCGATATATATATATATATATAT